>NW_010729156.1:1392414-1442088 GCF_000365185.1 Nelumbo nucifera | reverse complement strand
AGAGGAGGTCGCTCTTGTCGCCCAAGCAGAGCCGAGCTGGATCGATCCACTCGCGAGCTTCCTGCTACATGGAACCCTCCCCGCAGACCGCAACGCCGCCAGGAAGGTAGAGCGCCAGGTAGCCAAATACGTCATAATAGACGGACGGTTGTATCGAAAATCCTACACGCTCCCCTACCTGTGCTGCTTGCGGCCTCCCGAAGTCGAGCTTGTACTCCACGACATTCATGAAGGCCTGTGTGGCGGACACCTATGGGGCAAGACCCTCGCTCAAAAAGCACTATGACAAGGGTACTATTGGCCAACAATGAAAGCAGAAGCCGTTGAGCTAGTCAAGAAATGCGATAAGTGCCAGAAGCACACCAATATTCACCACCAGCCCGCCGCCGACCTCAAGTATCTCACCAGCCCATGGCCCTTCGCATAGTGGGGCATCGACCTGCTCGGGCCATTCCCGCCAACAACGGGTGGGAGGAAGTTCCTAGTAGTGGCGGTAGATTACTTCACAAAGTGGGTTGAAGCTGAACCTCTCGTAACAATCACAGCTCGAAACGTCTAGAACTTCTTCTAGAAGAACATAGTGTGCCGCTTCGGGCTACCTCGGATACTGATCTTCGACAATGGCAAGCAGTTCGAAGACATCAAATTCCAAGAATGGTGCCAAGACATGGGGATCCGGCAAAACTTCACGTCGGTCGCACACCTACAAGCAAACGGTCAGGCAGAAGTCATGAACAAAGCTATTCTCCGCAGACTAAAGGCCAGGTGGGTTGAAGCTGAACCTCTCGTAACAATCACAGCTCGAAATGTCCAGAACTTCTTCTAGAAGAACATAGTGTGCCGCTTCGGGCTACCTCGAATACTGATCTTCGACAATGGCAAGCAGTTCGAAGACATCAAATTCCAAGAATGGTGCCAAGACATGGGGATCCGGCAAAACTTCACGTCGGTCACACACCCACAAGCAAACGGTCAGGCAGAAGTCATGAACGAAGCTATTCTCCGCAGACTAAAGGCCAGGCTAGACCGAGATAAAGGGTTATGGGCGGATGACCTGCCCAACATTCTATGGGCATACCGAACTACAGAGAAAACCGCCACCAGAGAAACTCCCTTCAACCTCACCTATGGCACGGAGGCAATCATCCCAACCGAAGTCGAAATCCCCCCACTTCAGTTGGAAGCATACGACGACAATACCAATAATGACGAGCTACGTACCAACCTCGACCTGCTCGATGAGGTGAGGGACCTCGCATACATCAGGACCGCAGCGTACCAGCAAAGGGTAGCTCGGTACTACAACGCCATAGTCAAGAAGCGAAACTTCCATGTCGTCGACCTGGTTCTCCGCAAGGTCATGGTACCTGAGCCCGGCGTTGGCAAACTCGGGCCGAACTGGGAAGGACCCTACCGAGTAAAGAGAGCACTCGTTGGAGTGTACGAGCTCGAGACCCTGGAGGGTAGGCAAATACCCCGAGTTTAGAACATCGTCAACCTAAGGCGATATTACCTATAAGCTACCGAACTGGAAGGACTGTGAGCCGCTCCCCAAGCCTAAGGGCCAGAATGCCGAGGTAACAAAGACCTCGACACTATAAGACCTAGTCGCCCCTCCGGCATGGGAAAAAAACCTAGGAAAACTAAGTGTTAGTGCCAAGAGAGCAGGCAACACGAGTATGAAACCTGGGGTGTATAGCTCGCTCCAAGCCAGGCCTACTGAACTGATGTTTCCTTTACCCAAGTTGAGAACAGATCGGGCATATAACCTTACTATGTTAACCTGCCTCAAGGAATCCCCTCGTTTCGGGGACCTAATCCTATACAGCTCGGCAATATAAGTCACTTCGGCAAAAGGAGAATAGTTGCACAAACACTTAAGTAGAAAAAATACTTCATTACTAATGTTTGCTTTATAGTGTCTAAAAAAAAAGAGAAGAAAAATGAGCTCGCAGGCTCGATACATATCACTTCGGGCTCACAGGCCCGGTACACATCACTTCGGAATTGCATCCCCCTTGCCCTCAGAAGGGACTTCGACAACACTTAGGGGGTCAACTTCGTTGTCAGAGTCTAGATCTTCATCAGCCACAACAACCATCTCCAAAGTAATGCGCGAGGTGGTGATGGCACGAGTATCAAGTTCGGGGTAGGCGTGCCTTATCATCCACCGGCTCAGTTTGAAGCCCCACCGGTATGAGCCCACCATCAGGTCGTCGAAGCGCTCCGATGCTATGTAGTCGTCGACGGCCTTCACCTTGGTGTCCTCAAGGACCTGGAAGAAGATCTCGGACTTCTCCTTGATGTCGGCCTTGAGGTATTCCACCTCGTGTTCTAGGCCCCCTTTCGAGGTCGCGAGGTGTTTCATGACGAGCCTCAAGGCACCGTTCTCCCTTCGGAGTCTCTCCAACTCATTCCTCTGAGCCGAAGTCTCGCCCTCAAGACGTTGGACCCGCTCCCGAGTTGATATCAAAGCCTCAGGCCGCCAGGAGGGAAGAGCGCTAGGTAGCCAAATACGTTATAATAGATGAACGGTTGTACCGAAGATCCTACACGCTCCCCTACCTGAGCTGCTTGCGGCCTCCCGAAGCCGAGCTTGTACTCCACGACATTCATGAAGGCTGTGTGGCGGACACCTGGGGGGCAGAGCCCTCACTCAAAAAGCACTACGACAAGGGTACTATTGGTCAACAATGAAAGCAGACGCCGTTGAGCTAGTCAGGAAATGTGATAAGTGCCAGAAGCACGCCAATATTCACCACCAGCCCGCCACCGACCTCAAGTATCTCACCAGCCCATGGCCCTACGCACAGTGGGGCATCGACCTGCTCGGGCCATTCCTGCCAGTTACGGGTGGGAGGAAGTTCCTAGTAGTGGCGGTAGATTACTTCACAAAGTGGGTTGAAGTTGAACCTCTCGTAACAATCACAACTCGAAACGTCCAGAACTTCTTCTGGAAGAACATACTGTGCCGCTAAGGCTACCTCGGATACTGATCTCCGACAATGGCAAGCAATTCGAAGACATCAAATTCCAAGAATGGTGCCAAGAGATGGCACAAGTATCAAGTTTGGGGTAGGCATGCCTTATCATCCACTAGCTCAGTTTGAAGCCCCTCCGGTATGAGCCCACTATCAGGTCGTCGAAGTGCTCCGATGCTGTGTAGTCGTCGACGGCCTTCACCTTGGTGTCCTCAAGGGCCTGGAAGAAGATCTCAGACTTCTCCTTGATGTCGGCCTTGAGGTATTCCACCTCGTGCTCCAGGCCCCCTTTTGAGGTCGCGAGGTGTTTCACGACGAGCCTCAGGCGCCGTTCTCCCTGCGGAGTCTCTCCAACTCACTCCTCAGAGCCAAAGTCTCACCCTCAAGACACTGGACCCGCTCCTGAGTTGATCCCAAAGCCTCTTCGGCAATTTGCGCCCGCTCCCGAGCTGATCCCAAAGCCTCTTCGGCAGTTTGTGCCCGCTTCAGGTTCCTCTCTGATTGGATAATCAGGGCATGGATGGAGGAGTTCGCCTACCAAGCAAGGAGTCAGTTCGACAAGAAAGTAAAGAATGAAGGAAAAAGCACAAAGGGAAAACCACGTCAACTTACCACCATAATATGAGACGCAGCACGTGTGCCGATGTGGCCTAGAGGAAGCTCGGACCATGCCACGACCTCGCTTGGATAAACGACCTTCTGAATCTTCCGAAGAGCGCAGCTCGGAGTCAGCACACTACAAACCCCCTCCTGGCTCCTCGAGCTGGAAAACACTGTCGGAGTTTGAGAAGCCTCTGTGGTTTCAGCTTCCCGAACCTCTGTGATGCCGGGCTCCACTGCCACTTCGGGGATAGGCCCCATCGCCTCAGGTTCCCTGGGAGAATCCAAGTTGATGACCGAAGGATGGCTCGGGACTTCGGACTCCATGGCCCGAGGAGACTCCACGCGAGCACGCTTGGTGACCCGCTTCCTCCTCTTCATCCCATCAAGTAGGTTGGCACCACGGGTCTTCTCTGCCTCCATGATACCTGCGAAAAGAGCTCGACATCAGTACAAAAAAAAACTAAGTAAAGAAGCCTACCCGGACTCACACCGGCCTGAATAAGCTTAGCTTCTGAGAGGTATTCTCCGCACTCGAGCCCGACCTGGGCCCAGGACTGAAATGTCTCCGCCATGTCTTTATCTAACATGATGCCGGGATCAGGGACAGCCGCCCTCCAATGAGTAGGAAACGGCCACCCCATAGCACTTCGGACCACGAAGTAGTCCTGCTTCCACGCCAGGACCTTGTTTGGAAGTTTGTGAAGAAGTTTGAATCCCGGGTGGGGAGACAGGTAGTAAGCTCGCCTGTGCTCGGGAAGGAAGCTCGCTTGTTTTTGAGCATGAGAAGAGAAAAAATTTCTTAGTCCAAAGGAATAACATATTCACAGCAGAGAGATATGGTCCCGACGACGTTGCGAAAAGAGTTCTGGTGAAGCTGACCGACTGAGACACCAAAGTGGTTCAAGACTTCGACGATTAGGGGTGGAGAGGAAGGCGCAGCCCGGCAATGAGCTGGTCTCAGAAGACCACGATCTCATCTCGACCGTGCTCCCAAGGGAAGTTGCCCAAAGGTAAGCTATATGCGTACTCCCTGGGCAGGTTGAACTGACGAACAAGGGACCGAAGTCTCTCAGACGTCATAGGGGAGGGTCCGAACGTGTCCGACATCTGAACCCGATGAGAAGTGGACTCTAGGCTACCCGGGGTGACCCGGGCTGAAGGCCCTACCTTGGGCTCATCCAGAAGTCTATCAAAAGAGTTGGCCCGACCCAAGGTCTCCGCCTCGGGCCCTTCTAAAAGATTATCTAAGCTACCCGAACTACTCGAACTAGACATCGCAAAAGGAAAGGAAAGGAAATTGAAAAGGCTAAGGGGACTCACCAAGGGAACGCTACCGAACTAGGGAAAGTGATGCGAGCTGAGGACCTTGGACGCGAGCTCAAGAAAATATTGGCAAAGGAAAAGTGACCAAGGACCCCAATATTTATAGCCGCTGTACCCGCGCATCAACAGTCGAGATCAAAGCCATCCAATGGCTCTCAAGAAAACCGATTGCACGACACCCGAGGTGAAATCAGTTTAGCACGAATTTTTGATGTCCAATAGCTGATAAATCGTTTGACATCCGCGCGTGAGCTGTACACGACCCGAGTTGACTTTGGTTGAGCTGCACTGACCCTAGTTGAGCCAAGAGCATAAGCGGGTCAGACCGGGGGATCTCCGAACTGGACGAAGCACACCACGGGGCAAATCCACCTGTCAGTCCGTGAACTCCCCACGCCGGGTCAAGAACCCGGGCACGGGGAGTGGGGGGCAATTGATGAGCTGCACTGACCCTAGTTGAGCCAAGAGCATAAGCGGGTCAGACCGGGGGATCTCCGAACTGGACGAAGCACGCCACGGGGCAAATCCACCTGTCAGTTCGTGAACTCCCCATGCCGGGTCAAGACCCTGGGCACGGGGAGTGGGGGGCAATTGATGAGGGTAGATTTGGCCCGACCCCTTGGCTGTGCGACACGTGGAAGAAACCGGGGTAACCTGGTAGGAACGCTAGCTCGGCATGGTGACATAGCACGACCATACCCCAAGAAGAGGCCCGAGCTCTCGAGCTCCCCAAAAGGAACCCACACTTCCTGGGAGGTGAAACCCGAGCTCTTCCTAAGAATCCCGAAGCTAACAAGCCCACGAGGGGCGAAGCCCGGACTAGCCCACCTCGGGTCAGTTCGAGTTGTATCCCGGTAGCTCGGGACTATAGGCCATACTCTCATCCATACTCAAGACTTCACTTCGTGCACCACTCCGGCACCTCGGCTCCAGGTCGTGCAACTGTGAAATGGTACCTGACAGGTCCGTACTCTGAGGCAGCACACCTGGCTGGTCTGGATTTGACAGATGGCAATCACGCCGTAACGGCCACCTGCTACCACCATCTCAGTTGTGGCAGAGACGACCCTGACAGAGAGTACAATGGCAGTTATGTCTGCCCCCCACAGAGGCGATTATACCTGACTTGGCAAAAACTTGGGAGTGAGTGGACCAGGTGGTCATAAAAGGCTTTCTTCCCCCAGAGAAAGAGGTATGTGATATTTGTGCTTTCTGGTCTTAAAGCTCCTTACTTTCCCTTGCCTTCTCAAGAGTATTAACTTGAGCTTCGGAGTATTCCCACCGGGTTCCTCCCCGGAAATCTCTTATTTATTCCTTGTTTCAAGCATCTTCAGCTCCATCAGAGGCAAGGCTATCAACAGTTAAGACCGACCGGGTCGTGCTTCATCAATAATCAATCGTTTATATAATATAAATATATTAAGGTGAAATGTGTATGTAAGAAGGCCTTAGGATGAGGGAAATGGAATTTATTAGTATTTTTTGCCTTAACTTTATAGAAATTATAAGAATGTCACTCTCTATCAACTCTCTCTTTTGATTTTTTTTCTTTCAAATTACAAAAATGCAACTCTCTCCTATCAACTCTATATCTCTCTTGCTTTTTTTTTTCTTTCAAATTACAAGAATGCTACTCTCTCCTACCAACTCTCTCTCTCTCTCTCTTACAAATTACAAGATGCCATCTCTCTCTCTCTCTCCTTATAAATTATAAGAATGCTATTCTCTCTCCAACTAAGGGAGACCTCAGCTCGACATCTCGACTCCTAGGGGACTTGCAATCAAAGGTAGTTGAGTTCGAGCCGAGCCGAGCTCGAACTTTTGACCTCAAGCTCAAGTCTCCAATTCGAATTGAGCTCAAATTAGACGACACCTCGACCACTGAGGGAGACCTCGGCTCGACACCTCGGTCACTTAGGGAGATCTCGGCTTAGCACCTCGGCAAATGAGGGAGACCTTAGCTTAGTACCTTGTCCACTAAGGGAGACCTTAGCTCGACACCTCGCCTTTTAGGGAAACCTCATCTTGACACTTCAATACCTGAGGAGACCTCGATTTGGCACCTCGACAATTGAGGGAGACCTCAGCTCGGCACCACGACTGCTTGAGAGACCTGCAATGAAAGGTAGCCAAGCTAGAACTTCAGAGCTTTTGACTTGAGCCGATCTTGAACTTGAGCTCATGCCTCTAATTCAAATTGAGCTCGAGCCTGATTGTTTATAGGCGAGCCCCTGCAACAAAGGGCCACCTCCGCTAGTAAATATATTAAGCTGAAATGTGTACATAAGAAGGCCCGAGGATGAGGGAAATGGAATGTAATAGTATTTTTTGCCTTTGTTTGTAGAAATTATAAGAATGCCACTCTTTACCAACTCTCTCTCTTTTCTGTTTCTTTCCTTCAAATTACAAGAATGTCATTTATCTCTCTCCTTATATATTAAAAGAATATCACTCTCTCTCCAAGAGGAAGACCTCAACTTAGCATCAAGGTAGTGGAGCTGAGAATACCAAGTATATTGCACTCTCACGGTATGTCACCCCAATTTAGTGATTTCATCAATGTATTGTTATTTTCTCTTAGGAGACATCCCATGAAATTAGAAGAGAGAAGATTAGCATAGCCCCTATGCCTGATCACCACAAGAAATGCCTTAATTATAAATCTCGAAGGTACCAAATCAATGACAATAAATTATTTCTAAGAGAAATACAGGTATTACGTACACAAAATATCACATATATATGCACCGCCACTTATTTTCATCATCAACATCTACTAGAACATAAACATAGACATAAAGAACATACCCAATTACTTAACAACTTAAAGACCCTCATAAAACAATTCCTTGAATTTGTCAATGTGCTCCGTCTGCAATCGCAGATACACGATGATGCCATCATCCTCCGTCGAGATCACGTACGCCTTGCCGTCCGCCCCTAGGGAGGTCGGGCCCATATGGAATGGTTGGCCCCACCCGAAGTCCGTCGTGTACAGTGGCAGCCCTATCCAGATCGTGATGGCTACATTAGGGCACCCATAGTATGCTCCCAGCTTGGCCTTTGCGTCTACCAAATGAAACGATGTCCTGAATTGACTCCAATCTCGTTGATTTCCCAGAAAATCAATGGCCGACCGGACGTACTCATAGGTGAGATGGTCGAATGGCACCCCCTTCATTTACATGCACAGAATCGAAGAAACTATCTATATGTAAGCTCTCTGTGGTATGCATGCTGCTCCCTGCTCTAAAGGCCCTGATAGAGTAATTCTTTGAACTTGACCACATGCTCTGTTTGTAATCGCAAATATATGATGATGCCCCCATTTTCTGCTGACACCAAGAATGCCTTGCCATCTGGCCTCACAGTGGCGGGACCCATGTGGAACGGCTGGCCCCACCCAAAGTCCGCCGTATACAATGATAGCCCTACCCAGCTTGTGATGGCCAAATTAGGGCACCAGTAGCGTGCTCCAAGTCTGAATCGACTCAAATCACGATAACTTCCTAAAAAGTCAATGGCCGATCGAACATACTCATCTGTCATCCTCTTTATACTTTCTCTAATCTTGCCGGCAGCGTAACTGAGCGGCTTTGATATTAGGTCGCCAGCCTTCGCCATTGGAGTTGTTGGGAACGTTGCATTTCCAAAGTAATTGGCCGGAAAAGCTGGTCGTAAGCGACGACGACAGTCGACTGAAACTTGTACCTTGGTCTCTTGGTCATTCACCAATCCTCTCGCCTTGGACGCACATCTCCATATGTGACCCGCCAAGGACTCGTACCGGCTGTACTCACGATTATCTACGTTGCCATTTTTTTCTCGTCCTTCATTAGCTACTCTCTTCAGGAGCTCTACTTGGTCAGAGCTCAGCTTTAGTACAGCCACAGTGGTTTCCTTCTTCTGCTCCTCCATCTCGTCCACTTGACCCACCAACATTGGTGGTCGCTTGTACTCTATGTGGTCGAACTTGGGCGTGTCCTCCTCATTCTGAACTCTAGGATGTAGAACAGCCCTATCAAGAAATGGCGTCAACTCTGGATCTACTATGTTGGAACGAGCCATTTGGGCCCATGTAGTAATGAACAGCATTGACGCTGCTCCATCTGCTACTACGTGTGATATCCCCATGCCTAAGCAGATGCCACCACATCGAAAGAATGTGATTTGCACCGCCAACGGTGGCCATTCGTTGATTTGGGTCCCGTTATAATTAGCGTAAGGAACTAGTTTACTCAGCTCTGGAGTTGGCATGAAGTTGCTCAAGTCGTCAATGCAGGAATCAGACTCAGCTTCCACGAACAGAGCACCTTTCTCATTGCAGTTGAGTTCTAGACCGCCGTCCTTGTCCTTCTCAATACGTCCCGCGAGTGGGTAGAATTCCACCAGGGCTTGACTTAGTGCAGTCTTCATGGTTTCTGCCGAGAAGAAGTTGGGTTGGCCATTAGGTCTGTAGAAGTAAACAGTCTCAGTAGTCCAAGACTTGATCTGATCAATTGGAGATAGACCAAGCCGGTGAATTGGTGTCGGTTTTAGTGGCTTCACTACGTATGAACCCTTCAAGGTCACCTTCACCATCTCTCTGTTGCTCCCTCTCTCTCTTTCTCTTCTCTCTCTCGTACTGTCTCCCAACTTCAATTTCTCTTATATAGAGTCTAGATTTGTTGTGTCCGGCCTGGACGGTGTGGCTGATGTAGAATTTAAAGTAGGAAATTTTCTGGGAAGTCTATCAACCGCACTGACAATCTCATCCGTCATCCCGGCCAGGCTGGAGATAACGATCCTTCACAGTTGGGTTGATGGTATGGGTATCCGTGCCATTAATCACGCTCTGATGGTACGGTCATGATTCATCTACCAAACAAAAATTATAACCATTCTCTACTTCGTAAATTGCTGAACTGAAACCTCCCCGGAACTTTTTACATTATTGCATCCACATCCCCTCCATTATCGTGAGCTCATAGAAGCGGGTAAAATTATCAAAATATCCAACTTTGACCATTTGAATGCTAAATTAGCCTCTAAAATTTCCCTTCCCTATTGTACTGACCATAAAATTCAAAAAAAAATTGTGTTTTTTAGAATTTCAAATAATATATATTTGAAAATTTTATCAATTTTTGTGTTTCCTACGATTCTTTTTTTCGTGTTTTGAGAAACATATTGAGTGAGGTGGATATATGGATCAAAGTGGGTGGGTTGAGGTGGATGAGGGTCAGGGTGCGTCCTAATCCATTATTCAAGCGGGATATAGATTACTATTTTAAAGGTATTTTCAATTTTGGTTAGTTTAAAACCTCCTGCATGTATTCATCTAAGGGCAATGACATTTAAAAATGTTTAGGTGATGACATTAGCAATTTCAGTTAATATTCTTACATTGATTTAATGGAAGGAGCATAGATGCAACCAGTGGCAGAGCCTGCAGGAATTTTCTTTTGGGGGTTAAGTAAGAACAAGAAAAATAAATGAGATAGGGTTTGGGGAGAAATGGGATAGAAAGGTTTAGATCTATTTGAAGAAATATAAACTTTTTTTTTTTAATTTTAGGAATGTCGAGTATTATTGAGTGATTGGGACAATAAAGTTTTAAGGGGCCAAGAATACACCTAATTACATTTATGATATTTAGTTACTTATTTATGATTCAAGGTTCCCCTTACACATAAGGGTGTCAATGGACCGGTTTTGGATTGGACCCTGCTCAATCTAAAATCAATTTGGATGGATTGGACGGACCAACAAGATATATTAGATTGGACCTGGCCCATCTGTAACAAATTTTTATTGGATTGGTTTGGATTAAACCAATGTCTGGTTCATTAATATAAGATAAGAATATATGTATCAATGAACCAGGTTTGAGTTAAAACCAATCTAAATCAAATGAATTTTAATAGATTGGATGGTCTAAACATTGAATTAGACCGATCCAATTTGGTCCAAACATTCATTAGATTGGATTGGACCTGGTGGACTCACATTGGATTAGATCGGATTGGACCAATCCAATACAATTGACACCCCTACTTGCACGTTAATTCATGAGTTCCAATAATGTTTTCAACATGCTATTCAATCAAATAGTCAAATTGATCCATCACCTGGCTATGTTTCTTAACTTGCAGGTCCATTTATCTCCTGAAATAATTGCAAAATATGTTGGCTAGATCAAGGACTTATTAATCAACCGTTGAAGTGCCAGTGAACCATTTAACTTTATCAGTGGATCACTAGTTAGACTTTAGTCCTTTTTTTATCAAATTTTTATACCTTTAGTCATTTCCATCAATAATAATACTAATTCTCATTTATTACATTTATTTATTTTTTTAATATGATGGATAAATAATATTAGATTTTATGCCCGTTTTGTAAATTTTTTAATTTTTTAATTTTTTTTTTTTACATTTTGCATATTTATATATTTTATTATTTAATTTATTATGTTATGGTTTAATTTATTCCACCTAGATAATTGAACAACTGAACCTCCCTTCAAAAGAAGAAGAAGCAGTTCTACTTTTGGGGATTATTAAACATTGATTGTAGAATTGGAGTTTAAAGACAAAGTGGGGCCAACACGCAGTGCTGGAGGTGATGGTGGCTAATTCCTCTATGTATCCTAATTAATGCATGAAATGGAAAGAATCGATGATGAAGTAAGGGTAGTGGAATGCTTGGACGATACCAAAATCATCGCCACCGCTGCAACTTCCAACAACAACAATAAACAATAAGGGTATTTTAGGAATTTTAAAATAATTACCATTCACGTAATGTCACATGTGAATGGAATGTGATGGAAAAATAATCGCAAGGGCGGTAAAAATTTAAGAGTACCACAAGACAATATCTAAATAGTAAGGGTACAGTTTGTCAATTTCGTGAATAGTAATGATAGTTTAATAGATTTACCTTTTAATTATTAATAATAATATAATTAACAATAATTATTTTTAAACTATAACTAACAATAATTATAATTTAAGCTATAAATAGTAGAAAATTAAATTTAATTACAAAAAATTAAATTTAATTAGTTTTAGCCAAGAAATTAACAATATTTTTGAAAATATGATAATTTCCAAAAATTATTGTATTTTAAATAAATACAGTAATTTAATAATTACAATATTTTAATAGCTAACAATATTTTAATAATTAATAATAAAATGTAACAAATCGTTTATAACTTAATCTAACCCGATTAGATCTATAAATTTGTAGGCTCAAGCAATTATTTTCTTTTGAGTTAGGTCTAGTTGAGAGATGCACCATGCCCACACATTGTCAAGGATAATCAGATCCGAAGTCTAATTGGGTATCAAACGTTTTGAGTCAAATGATTGTTTAGTGAATAGGGCCCAAGCTTAACAACCCCTAATAAACTAAACTTGGAAGTTATATGCATATATGGTATATATTATTATATAATATTTAAATAAAAAAATCTATATTAATATATATATAGAAATGTTATATATTTTTTATACTAGACTAGAATTAAATAAAAATTTTAATTTGTAAGAAATCATAGTTTTATAATTAACATGGGCCTCTTTATCAACAGAAAATGTGCAAGCTTGAGCTCGAACCTGGCCTGAACATCGGGCCTAGATTTTGAGCCCGAGCCCAACCCTTATATAAAGTTCGAAGCCCGATTTGTACACAAATGTCTTACTTTTTGTATACTTTTATAAACTAATATTATATTAATTTAGTAATAATCTAATAAATTAATACAATAATTTATATTTCCTAATAGTAAATTGATATTTATTAATAATTTAAGAAGCATATATATATATATATTATAACTTTTAGATATGTAATAGTATTGGGCCGGGCTTATTTGAGAAAGCCCAAGCTCGAGCCCACGAGCTTGAAATTTTGTCCAAGCCTAAAGAATAATGGGTCAGGCCGGGTCGGGCATCGGGATATCTAGCCTATGAATAGGTCTAATTGTATATATAAACAATTGTATACATAAAAAACCATATGAAATAAAAATTTAAACATCTTTTTCATTTTTTTTAAATGGACCTCTCATAGCTTGTCCCGGTCTGTGGCCTGGCCTGGTCGAAGGCTCGGCCCAGCACAACCCGATTTACATCTCTACTTGAACCCGCCCAATTCTAGGGATGGGGCGGGAAATTCGAGGATTCCCTATCCTTAATAAGGAGTGGGGTGCCTTGCCCTTGAACTCACCCTACATTGGGGAGTGGTTGCCTTGCCTTGAACCCACTTGGCACTAGGGACAGGGCGGGGAAATTCGAGGATTCCCCATCTTTGATGAGGAGTGGGGTGCCTTGCCCTTGAACTCAGCAGTGGTTGCCTTGCCTTGAACCTGCCTAACACAAGGGATGGGGCGACGATGGGGTAGAGTGTCTTAACTAAGGGGTAGGGATAGAGATGGGGTGCCCCGCCTTGAACCCACCCCATTGTCATTCCTATATAATTGTTAATTATTAGTGAAATTAATAAAAATGTTAGATTTTGTAATTATTTCTATTTATTTAAAGTTAATCAAAATTTCATTTAAAAATAATAAAAATAATAACAATTATTAAAACTACTATAAATTATTAATAAAACTAAATTTATTAAAACATATTTGTTCATATTAAATTAACAATAATTATTTTCTGTAAATCAACATTAAATGAAAATACAATTATTAAAATTTTAGATATTAGCAATAACATTAAATACTTTTAGTTAATTAACAACAAATTTTGAGTATTAATTTAATATTAATTAATAATAAATAAAATTATGAAATCTTCCAGATTTTCCCGTGCATTGCACGGGCCCCTGCTAGTATTATTAATATATGGCTGAACTATCATATCCATAGATCATTTGATATTTTTTCTTCAAATATGTCTTTTTTTGTAATTTTAAGAATTAAAAACAAATACTAAGTAATTATTTTTTATTGTAATTTGCCCAGAATATATTCTTAATATATGGTTGATCTATCATATTCATAGATCATTTGATATTTTTTCTTCAAATATGATTTTTTTTGTAATTTTCAGAATTAAAAACAAATATCGATTAATTAATTTGTATTGTTATTTTGCCCATAAGGGTTGAATATATTCTTAATATATGGCTGATCTATCATATCCAAAGATCATTTGATATTTTTTCTTCAAATATCATTTTTTTTTGTAAATATTGATGTGATTACAATTTTAGTAAACGTTGTTTAGATGTTCACGTATGTTTGATTATGATGCAACTCTTCATGAATTCTATTAAAATATATTATTTTAATGTATATATCTTATTAAAGCCTTATATTTAATGTTATTGATGTATTTTTATATTATATTAAAGTTTTTATAGTGTTTCTATGCGAAAAAAACCTTGGCCATAAAGAACAATTAAAATAAGCATTGTTAATATGCATGCCATTCATTGTTAGGCGGCTATTCATTGCAAATTATCCGATATTGCTTGTAGGAGACCTCAATGGAGTTGTGGATTCAAATGAGAAGTTAGGCGGCTATCCATTGTGGGCCAGTCAAACTAAAGGTTTAAGAGAGTTGATCTCCATTTGTAATCTGGTTTACCTGGGTTTCAAAATTTACTTGGTCGAATAAACGAGATTTGCATGACCTTATTTGTGAAAGATTGGATGGAACTTTGGTTACACCTCAGTGGCTAAATTTCTTCAAAGGGGTCTGGGTTCAACATCTACCAATGTTGGGAAGTGATCATGCACCAATAGTTGTCCACACACTCACAAACCTAGAAGGAGAGGAAGATACCCCCTAAAATTTGAAGCTTCTTGGGCTTTCATCATCCTCTTTTTTCTCAATCGGCTACTTAATGCTTGGTCAACTCCATGGGTGATTTTATTGAGAAAAGTAAGAAGTGTATATCTTCTTTATCCAACAATATCCGCACAATTAATTGCAAGTTGCTGGAGATTCAGAGGTCTTCTCATACTCTCTGAGGAGAGGAATTTTACTTTATAAGCTGCAAACTCTACTTGAATTGGAAGTAAAGATTGAAGTGTTGGAGATCGAAATACAAAGTTCTTCCATTCTTATGCTTCTAACCGAAAGCGTAAGAACGCCATCACGTGGCTGAAAGCACCCGATGGTTCTTAGATTGATGATCAGCATACCATCGGAGGTTTGATAAATTCTTTTTTCTCTGATTTATTTTCCACTTCCATCCAGAGGTCGCCTCTCTCTCAAATAATCTCCTTCCAATTTAAATCTCAGAGGAAAATAACATGTTAATGCCAATCCCAACAAAAGAAGAAGTGAAAAGGGCATTGTTCGACATTGGGCCTTACAAGGCTCAGGCCCAGATGGCATATCTTCAATGTTCTACCAAAAGTGTTGGAACCTAGTTTGGGAGGACCTTGTTCTCTTCATCCAAGATTTGTTCTGAAGTCCTCAAAAAATTGGTTCGATCAGTAATATGGATGTTGTCCTTGTACCCAAAAAAGATGGTGTGGAAGAGGTCATTGATTATCGGCCCATTGGACTCACAATTGTCATCTATCAAGTGGTGACCGAGATAATTACCCAGATATTGAAGTTGATTATTTCCCAAATTATCATCCCCATCCAGAATGCTTTCACTCTGGTTAGTAACATCACTGACAATAAGATTGTGGCAATGGAAATTCTCAATTCTCTAAGGGGGCGTTTCTTTTTTGGATTTGGAGAGGGGGGAAAGTTGGTCAATGGGATTTTGGTTCCCATTGACCAAGAACCCCATGTTCTTTTTTCAACTTTATGTGGGGATCAGGAAAAATTTATTTTCCTATGTATCACCCCCCTTTAATAATGGATTTTTATGGTTAAAATGGTCATTGCCTTATTTACCTGGAAAATAAAAGAACATGAGTAAATGCATGTTTCATAGAAAAAACTAACCGGATAAGAAACTTACCGAAAAGTGAATGAGACCTACAAAAGAAAGAAGGAAGATATGGGGATTTCTTACTCAAAATTGACTATGGAGTGGAATTTCGTCATCAAATGTTTGGAACTTAGAGGTTTCTCTCCTAACTTTTGCGAACAAATTCACAGCTGCATTGCATGTTCTTCTATGAGATTGATGTTGAATGGAATACCATGTTCTCCTATTTACCCGCCAAGGGGATTGAGACAAGGATGTCCCCCTCTCCCCTTGTCTTTTTAATCTTAGCCTCGACGTTCTTTCTAGCCTTTCTAGCCTTTTTATTAGTCAGGCCTCCATCAAAGAACTCAGTGAGATAAAGAATTGCATAGATATTTGTTCAATAGCTGGTTAGGTCAAATTGTGAATATCGAAATGTCCTCAATCCTTTTTAGTCCTAATGTTCACAAGCGAAATAGGAGATTCTGGCTTCTATCATGGGAGTTCAAATCGTGCACAACCTCGGTAAGTATTTGGGTGCTTTTCCAAATGAAAATTATCAATCCAAACTGAATTAGAAGCTCATAATGGAAAAAGTTCAAAAAAATTGCAAAACTGTAAGGCGAGGTTATTGTCACAAGTGGGTAGAGGAATTCTTATATAAAGTGTCTTGCAGACAATTAATTCCCAATTATTATCTCTCTACCTCTTTCATTTCTAAGTAGCTTGCTTCCAAGATTAACTCGCTTAGTCGAGACTTTTGGTGGGGTTCATTGGAAAAGGATAAATATTTATATTTGGTGGGCTGAGTTTTCATGTCATTCATGATATAAGCAAGATTTCGATCATGAAACTCGTCTATTTGGGTGCAATATATCTCAAACATGATGTCTGCGTTTGGTTGACTAAAAGATCTTCCAACGCTTTTGGGGTATGGACATCTATTCATCTATTTTGCATGGGAGATCTCTCATTAAGCCCCATATTAAATGGGTCATTGGTAATGGTTGGAAAGTTGATATTTTTGAGGATCCATAGATTGATGGGTGGTCTCCTGAAGATGTCAGAGGCATAGGATCCCCTTACAATGGTAAGGTTGGTAATCTCATCAAGGCAAACACAAGTAATTGGAATTATATGCCTTGATCACGACATTGTTTCCTCAACATTTAGTTGAGGCCATACTAGGCACCCCTCTTCCCTCTCATGACACATCCATGGAAGATTTTTTTATCAGGTTGTGGCCTTCCTCTAATGGCCTCTTCATAAACGGCTTCTGCTTTCCGGATCCTTCATCAACAATCTCCTAACTCGTCTCAAAATCCAACATTGCATTTGGGAATTAGACTTGGAATCAATTTTGGAAATTCAAATACCTCCAACCTCGTTTTCAATTTCTTATTTGGAAGTTGATTAACTTCTCCATTCCGGTTAAAACTGAGATAGCCAAGAGGGGAATCTACTGTCACTGTACTTGCAATTTTTGTAACTTGCAAGAGGAATCCATTGATCATTTGTTCTTTCAATGTCCAGTAATAAAAGGAATTTGGCCTATTTCTCCTTTAAATCTGAAAGTAAATGTTCATTCAAACTGAACCATGATCGACTGGCTAATGTATTGGAGTGAAATGGAGGATCCCAGTAAGAAAAGGAACTGATGATGGGCGTTTTGGTAGTTCCCGGATGGCTAGTGACTCAGATGCATAACTGAATAATCCCTACTTGGAATGTGGTTTGCACGCCTAGCTGAGTGGTTCCTACCTGGAAGGTGGCTTGGACGCCTAGCTGAATGGTGATGAGTTGGAGAAGTGGCTTTGATGCCTAGCTGAATGGTGATGAGTTGGAGAGGTGGCTCTGATGCCTAACTGAATGGTGACGAGCTGGAGAGGTGATTCTAATGCTTAACTGAATGGTGACGAGCTGGATAGGTGACTTTGATACCTAATTGAATGGTGACGAGCTGAAGAGGTGACTCTGATGCTTAACTGAATGGTGACGAGCTGGATAGGTGACTCTGATGCCTAACTAAATGGTGACGAGCTGGAGAGGTGACTCTAATGCCTGGCTGTATGGTGATGAGCTGGAGAGGTGGCTCTGATGCGACAAGGAAACAGTGTTAGAGTGCTCGGGTTGTTTTACCCGGGGTGGGCATTCCGATGCTTAAGTAAGCGAATGTGGAGATTTTGTGAGAGAACTGAAAGTAAGAGAGCTAGAGAGCTACGAGAACTAAATTGTGCATGTACCTTCTGAGTTTGGAGGTAAGGCCTTTATATAGGCATTATTTGGCGTGGGCATCACACAACGTGTCTGGGATCTCTAGGAAGACGTGCCTAACTGCTCCGAAGTCCTCGGAGGTAGTCGTTCACATAGGCCAATCTTTGCACCTTACTTTGTTTCCTCCAAAACATTTGATGTGAGAGTTGACTTCCGAGAGACTCGGGAGTGATGGGATGTATGCAGAATTCGTCGGCGAACACATCCCGCAAGTCCCCACATAGACCACAATCAGGTCGGCAAGCCCTCGAGGGAGGTCACTTCTCACATCGAGGTCGCCTCGGGCGGTATTGACGAGGTACCACAAGTTTGGCCTTGGACGAGGTGCTGCTAGCCACCCTGAGTTGTGGACGAGGTTGCCAGGTAGGTTTCCACCAGGTCGGTGGAGGAGGTTGGTCACCAAGTCGGCGATGGAGGCAAGTCGCTGGGTCAACAGTAGAGGCAGGTCATCAAGTTGGCGGTAGAGGCAAGTCACCAGGTCAGCGGCGAAGGCACGTCACCAGGTCGGCAACAGAGGTAGGTCGCCAAGTTGACGGTGGAGGCCGGTCGCCAGGTCGGTGCCAGAGGCAGGTCGCCAGATCGCCAGATGGGACTCCATCATTTTGGCTAAGGCAAGTTGTCACCTTTATGGTTTTGGGGTGTCACCCAGTTGTTCCGAAATGCCATGTATCTTGATGTCAGTGGAGGGCCAAATCTGCCCTCATCAGGAACCATTTCGATCTTCACTAAATTCTCTCTAATCCTTTTGGCAGATCTAGGAAGCAAGGTGTGAGGTGATTGTAGGGTTCTTTTAGATAGCATCCCCCGTAGTTCAGTGAGATTCACCAAGCGTTCGGGAAACCAAGTGGCACACACCTTGGTCACGAAAGCTCTTAACATTTCATCTTGTTTTACTTACTTACTTCATTTCTCCACGATTGTATACTGAATTAACTTTTGAATGAATTGCCTTTGTTTGGCGTAAAAAAAAAAGAGATTTAACCTTCCAACAACTCACCAAACCTTAACCTCCGTTAAAATAATTTTCTGTTTTTTAGTTACCCAGAAAACATTAGTTCCTTCCCCTTTCTCTCTTGTGCGCCAAGGACGAGTTTCTAGAAATGCAAATTTCAAACTAAGTTATATAAATTCACCAACTTCACATTGTAATTTCTACCCAAAAAAGTTTCACATCGTACAATCAATAATTGTTGTTTTTATTTATTTGATTTTGTGATCCTTCTTCTTTCCCAACATTGTGGCTTGAAAGAATAAAATTGTCATTTGTGAGGAAATTTATTATTAGTGATGAATCAATTTTTTGTGCTAAGTACCTCATCATTCGGATGACTCAGAGGCCGAAGTGGAGAATTTTGCTGGGTGAGGACTTGGATTCCGAGCTGACCAGGCCGAACTGGGAGTGGACTAGGTGCCGAGCTGACCAGGCCGAGCTGGGGGCAGGCTAGGTGCCAAGCTGATTGGTGGCAAGCTGGATTGATAGTTGAGCTTCATAATTCTTTAGAGACCTGCAAGGAATCAATGTCAGGGGACCTGGGGTGGCTAACCCGGTGAAGTCGCTCCGATGCTTAAGTCAGTACTCTCATAGTAGACTGCGAGCTAAAATATCATAAAGTATGAGAGATAGAATATGCTTACTTGCCCCCGCCCCATGTCATTGGGGTTGGTGCCTTTATATAGGCATTGTTTGGCGTGGGCTTCATGCACCGTATCCAAGATTTTTGCAAGGTTGCCTAAGTGGTTTGAGATTCCCGGAGGCAACCGCCATGCACGTTGACCACCCTCCGGAACGTTCGATACGTGGGCCAACTTCCAAGGATCGTGGGAGTGTTGGGATATGCGTGCCGAATTTGTCAGCGAGCACGTCTCGCAGGTCGCCACTTGGACCTCAGTCAGGCCGGCACGCCCTCGAGGGAGGTCGCTCTTTGCGTCGAGGTCACTTCGGCCAGTGACGAGGTGTTGCAGGTCAGCCCTGGAGGAGGTGCTTCTAGTCGACCTGAGTTGTGGTCGAAGTCGCTATTTCGGCATAAAGGCTAGTCGCCAGGTCGGTGCCTATGCCAGGTCGCTAGTTCGACGCCTGTGACAGGTCGCCAGTTCGGGACACCATCATCTTGGCTAAGTTGTTGCCTAAGTGGTCCTAGGTGTCACCTAGTTGTTCCGAGATGCCACATGTCATGATGTCATTGGAGGGCCAAATCCGCCCTCATCAATTGCCCCCACTCCCGAACTGAAAGTAACTTAGCGGAGGGAGTAGATTGCTCCTTTTGGTCTGGAATTACTAATTCGATGAGCTTGTAAGCATTGATCCAATTTGCTTCTCAAGTCGGAAGAGTCCAAGTGTTTGCAGTCTTGTGCAGGACCTCGCCATCTTTATTTTCGGGGCCCGAGAGCGAATTCATCTACTCGAGGAGAGGTGGAGCAAGTACCTTGAGGACATTTACCTTGTTAGGGATGTGACCATCAAGAGATTCTGCGATCCAACTAAGTACCTCAAGAGTGAAGCTCCTCACGCTGTTCTTAAGAGGGGGTTCTGTGTGACTGATCTATTAGGTCACTCCACCTAGGTAGACTTCGACGCAATGTCCTTCGAACTGGTCCCAGCAACTGAGGTGGAGGTCGGGTATGAAGAAATCAAGTTTGCATCCATCATGGTGCCGAGAGCGAACTAGTCTTTCCTTTGTTTTCTCGTACTGAATGCGAACTGCTTTATGTTTCATCCACGCAAAAGAGAAGATTAGGTCTCACGTGGTGCCAAGGTCTTTTGTCAGCTCGGTACCTTAGGCCCTTAGGCTCTGGAAGCGACTCGCAGTCCACTCTCCTTACCCTTGATTTTTCCCAGGCCGAAGAGGTGACTGTGTCTTATGTGGTGCCGAGGTCTTTTATCAGTTCAACACTTTAGCCTTTAGGCTCTGGGAAAGACTCTCAATCCACTCTCCTTACCCTTGGTTTTGCCCATACCGAAGAGGCGACTGGGTCTTATGTGGTGCCAAGGTCTTTTATCAGTTCGACACTTTGGAGTTACGGCTGCGCTACATCAACCTCGTTAGTGACGCCGGTCACCCACTCCTACAAAATGCTACTAGGAGCTTGACCTATGGGGGCAACACTACTGACTTTAGGTCACCAACTCGCACGGGAGCCCTTGAAGGCTCGACTAGCAAGGGCGTCCATGCAGTCCGTTGGCTGCCAACTCCAGCGGAAGCCACAAAGAGCTCATCTTGTAAAGGGTACCTCGCGAAGAGGACTGATGAGGCTTTATCCGAGTTGAAATAAAGTTGGCAGAGCTGCTTAGTCTGTTGGAAACTTCCTGCTTAGTCGTTGAGTTCATAAAAAATGGAAATTAGAAAGTGAAAGCTTTTGTTTCTAAAAGGTGAAAACTTAGCTTTCTAGAAGAAGAGGACTTAGCCTTTTAGAAGATGATTACTTAGCTTTTCGTAGCGTTTCCCACAGACGGCGCCAATTGATGAATCAATTTTTTGTGCTAAGTACCTCATCATTCGGTTTGCTTCCAAGTGGCCGATGACTCAGAGGTCGAAGTGGAGAGTTTTGCTGGGTGAGGACTTGGATTCTGAGCTGACCAGGCCGAACTAGGAGTGGACTAGGTGCCGAGCTGACTAGGCCGAGCTGGGGGCAGGCTAGGTGTCGAGCTGACTGGTGGCAAGCTGGATTGACTGTTGAGCTTCGTAATTCTTTAGAGACCTGCAAGGAATCAATGTCAAAGGACCCGAGGTGGCTAACCCAGCAAAGTCGCTCCGATGCTTAAGTCAGTACTCTCATAGTAGACTGCGAGCTAAAATATCATAAAGTATGAGAGCTAGAATATGCTTATTTTCCCCCCTCCCCCCCCATGTCATTGGGGTTGGTGCCTTTATATAGGCATTATTTGGCATGGGCTTCACGCATCGTATTCAAGATTTCCGCGAGGTTGTCTAAGTTGTTTGAGATTCCCGGAGGCAACCGCCATGCACGTTGACCACCCTCCGGAACATTCGATACGTGGACCAACTTCCAAGGATCGTGGGAGTGTTGGGATATGCGTGCTGAATTTGTCAGCGAGCACATCTCGCAGGTCGCCACCTGGACGTCAGTCAGGTCGGCACGCCCTCGAGGGAGGTCGCTCTTTGCATCGAGGTCACTTCGGCCAATGACAAGGTGCTGCAGGTCAGCCCTGGACGAGGTGCTTCTAGCCGACCTGAGTTGTGGTCGAGGTCGCTAGTTTGCATAAAGGCTGGTCGCCAGGTCGGCGCCTGTGCCAGGTCGCCAATTTAGGGTACCATCATCTTAGCTAAGTTGTTGCCTAAGTGGTCCTGGGTGTCACCCAGTTGTTCCGAGATGCCACGTGTCACGATGTCATTGGAGGACCAAATCCGCCCTCATCAATTAGTATTCATGAAAGACTTTCAATTGAATTGAAAGGTGCATATTAGCACAAGAAACCTGTTCATCTCTGTTTGAATTAAGAACATTGAACTTCGTCACTGTTATAGGTTAGAAGCCTCAAACTGGAACCTCACATGGCTTATTTTGAACATTACACTTAGCATCATCCACAAAGATGAGCCATTCTAATTGTTTATCATGTTATTAAATTTATTAGTTTCTGGGTTGAGAAATGGAAGTGGTGAGTAATTAAATTCCTCTAAAAGTCCGAACCAAATAGATTTATATATTGTAGAGAATTCAATTAGGCATCTGTAATTGTTCCTTGTAGAACATTACTAGAAACTTGGGAATAATATCATATTCAATCAACTGGAGGTCGTATATATCTTTAGTAGATAGTTTTTACCTTGAGAATCCAAAAGTGAAGAAAAATGTAGAAGTTAAAAGCATATCATTTTATGTTTAACAACTAGAAGTTTTAAGGTGTAGGATTCTAGATAACTTGCTCTAAAATCTTCCATTTCTGGAAACTCATCCTTAGCGCACAAGAGAGAGAGAGAGGAAAGGTGTGATTTGTGGGTAATTGAGAAAATAAAGATTTATTTTTTCAAAAATATTTATACTGATATTTCATTTTTAAAAGGGTAAAATACAAGAACCTCCTCTCAAGTTTCTAACAATCATAAAGACCTCCTCTATAGTTTCACTTTAGCAAAACCTCCCTCTCTATTTTTTAAAAAATCGGCAAATATCTTCCTTTCGTCAATGACTAAGACGGAAACGTTAAACCGATCGTCTTTTTCTTTTTTTGAAAATATATATTTTACCCTTTTATGAATTAATATACACCTATTATTACTAAAATMCCCCTGCCTATATGTTATACTCTTTGGCCTCTCTTCTTATCATAGTTTCATCTCTTACTATCTGAAGAGAACAACTGAAGAGGAACAAACCCAGGAGGAACAAATGCACAAGGATTCATTTTAGCAGTTTAAATTAGTCACTTGACTGGGAAGAAATTGAAAATAAACTCACTGTCGCTGTCTGGTGAAGAAATTGAACTCCGTGGTACGTAAAGAACATCGTCACCCGATGAAGAATAATCATCGGAAAATATTCTGGGAAGTGAAATATTTTGAGTACTATTGCCATTGCAAGATAAACGAAAATAAAGTTACACTCGCTGTCCGGTGAAGAAATCGAACTCTGGGGTTAAGAGTGGTCGTCGTCCGATGAAAAATAATAATCAGAAAACGGATAAAATATTCTAGGAAGTGGAATATTCCGAATACTATCGTCACTGCAACTGTTAGGCTTAGGGTTCGAGTGATATGGATACTGAGAAATCCAGCCTGGTTCTGAGGTTCGTCAAGGAGCAGCTGCTCCTTAGTGGATAGACCAATAGAAAGATACCGTCCTGTAGCATGCTGTTCCTAAGTTACTCAAAAACTTGGGAAGTTCTTTGTTGGTACGTTTTCATTTAAAAGATACATTGAGCACATCCTCTCACCTGCAATAGGAGGTTCTTTGTTGTCTCTTCCTCCAGTACTTTTGGCCATTTCTTAGCGTTGTTGTTGCTGAACCTTGTAAATGAGTAACTTTTTTTTTTTTTTTTCTGGTAATCCTGTAAATGAGTAATGGTGTTTATGTGCATGGACGAAACTTATTGAGCATAAAATTTAAAAAAATATATATAAATAGTGTAATTCAGAAGTTTTTTATTTGAAAAAAATAATAAGAAAAAAAATATGGAAATTGTAATGAGTTGCTCGAGTAAGGGCAAAAATGACATTTTACAAATAGCTTAGATGACATTTAAAGGTAAAATTGTAATTCTACACGACTTGTCTTGTTCATTGACAGAGGAGAGGTATTTATGGATTTATATAGAAGAGGTTTTTGTGATTGCCAAAACTTGAGAGGAGTTTTTTTTTTTTTTTTTTTTTTGTATTTTACCCTTTTGAAAAAGTAGGATTAACATGGTTAGGGACAGGTGGTATATTTTAACTGGGTTAATAGAGAAAAGAATTGATCAAAGTTAATAATAGGAAATCTAAACTGTCATAATTATGGCAGAGAATAAGTATCTTAATAGATAAACCCTTTTTTGTGCGATAAGCCTGTTGACAAAGGAATAATGCAACCTTATAAAGCTAGCTTTTGTTGTCACCACATTATGCTTTACATGCTAGGCTTTTCTGAAGAGGACTATTTTCCTTTTACTGAGAAGTGAGAAGAATTGGTGCATTCATATTAATGGAATTTCTAAGAAAGAAAAAACCGCACCAGGTGATTTAATAAAAATCAATAAAGTTTAAGGTCTGCCTTGCCCACGGGTTGAACTGGTGATACATCATACATATATACACCATTATGCCAGGTGGCAAATTGGTCCAGCTGATCGAGAATAACAATTATATTACTCCCACAGTCACCCCATTTTAGTGATTCATTTATGTGTTGTTAATTTCTCTTTGGAGACATCCCATAAAATTAGAACAGAGAAGATGACACACAAAATATAGTTGTTTATTTTCTGATCAGCACAATATATGACTTAAATTAATTATATATCTCGATATCATCTTCATCCGAAAGGTATAGAGAAAATGTCTCAAAGGTACAAAATGATCAAAATCAATGTCAATAAATTATTTCTGAGAGTCACAATCGACTGAAACACAGGCATTATTATTCAAAAAAAAAAAAAAAAAACAGAAAAACATATTCACCGCTACTTATTTTCATCATCGTCTTCTACGACAAAATAAACAATAGACAATATAATTAAAGATCCTCATAGAACAATTCCTTGAATTTCTCCATGTGCTCCGTTTGCAATCGCAGATACACGATGATGCCATCATCCTCCGTCGAGATCACGTACGCCTTGCCGTCCGCTCCTAGGGAAGTCGGACCCATATGGAATGGCTGGCCCCACCCGAAGTCCGCTGTGTATAGTGGCAGCCCTATCCAGCTCGTGATGGCTAGATTGGGGCACCCGTAGTATGCTCCCAGCTTGGCCTTATCGTCTATCGAATGAAACGATGTCCTGAATTGACTCCAATCACGCTGACTTCCCAGAAAATCAACCGCCGACCGGACGTACTCATCCGTCATCCTCCTCACACCTTCTCTAATCTTGCTTGCAGCGTAACTGAGCGGCTTTGATATTAGATCACCCGCTTTCGCCACCGGAGTTGTCGGAAACGTTGCGTTTCCAAAGTAATTTGCAGGCAAAGCTGGCCGTAAGCGGCGGCGACAGTCAACGGAGACGTGCACTTTGGTTTCCTGCTCGTCCACCAACCCACGCGCTTCCGATGCACATTTCCACATGTGCCCGGCCAAGGTCTCATAGCGAGTGTATTCACGCTCGTCCATGGTTCCTTCGTTGGCCCGTCGCTTCAAGGATTCAACTTGGTATTGGCTTAGCTTCAGCACAGCCACAGTAGTTTCCTTCTTCAGCTCCTCCGTCTCGTCCACTTGACTCACCAGCACCGGTGGCCGCTTGTACTCTATATGATCAAACTTGGTTGTCTTCTCTGCTGCATCTTTTCGAACTCTAGCCCGTAAAACAGTTCTATCAATAAATGGCATCAATTTTGGGCCTATAACGTTGCTCCCAGTTCGAGCTATCTGTGCCCATGAAGTGACGAATAACATCGCCGCGGCTCCATCAGCTACTATGTGCGATATTCCCAAGCCTAAGCAAATGCCACCACATCGAAATGAAGTGATTTGAACCAGCACTAATGGCCATTCGCTTATGTGGGTCTCGTTGTAGTCGACGTAAGGAACTAATCCCCTTAGCTCTGAAGTTGGCGCAAAGTCACCCAAGTCATCTATGTCTGAATCAGACTTGGCTTCCACGAACAGTGCACCTTTCTCGTTGCAGTTGAGCTCGAGACGACCTTCCTTATCCTTCTCAATACGTCCAGCCAGTGGATAGAACTGCACCAAAGCTTGGCTCAATGCAGTCTTCACAGTTTCTGCCGAGAAGAAGTTGGGCTGGCCGTTGGGTCTGTAGAAGTAGACGGTTGGAGAATGAGTCCAGGCCTTAGCCTGGTCTATCTCTGATAGATCAAGGCGATGGATTGGCGTCGACTCTATTGGCTTGACTGTGTATGTACTCTTCAAAGTCACCTTCACCATCTCTCTCACTTTGATCTTTCACAGCTCAAGTTATTAATTGCTTTCTCTTCTTACTTCTTGCTACTTTATCCAACGAAGTTGTATCATTATTTATACTTGCACCAGGTTTGGAATTTCAATGAACTCTAGGTTAAAATCAGTACGTTGATGAAATGTTTTCTCTTTGCTTTATTGTCGTCACAAGGACGGTGATAAAGGGGTGGCGGATGACAATCTGGCAAACCCATGTGCTTGATTCTGTTGCCTATCAGCCTTAGTTTTATATTCTCTCATTTGGTCATTCCCCCTGTTTTATATATATTTCTGCTGTTTTTTATAACTCATGGTTATTACACTACTTCATCAGACTTTCAGCCAGCGACTTTAGTAGCCAATTAGAGGGATTGGCCTCATGTCAATTGTCTTGCTTAACAGGTTTCAACCGTTTTTATAATAGTTTTCTTAGGGCTGCAAACTTATATCGCATTGCCCAAATCCAAATTTGTATTCGACCCCGTTAACATGCAGCATCCCAATTTTATCCTTAGATTGAAAAAAAAAAATCAGAAAAAGAAAAAAAAGATTGATCCTAGATTAGACCTACCCCTATCCGATCGGGTATGATCTGATTCAATCTGATTGAAAAATATATAAGCTCATATATATTTAGAAATTTCCATTTTATCAATTAGATTTATTTTATTTCATCTGGTTCATCATGAAATACAATATCAAAAATGAAATTTAATTCATTTTATTAATAAAGTCAAATTTAATTTAATTTAGTTTCTGTATACTATATATTTAATATCTTATTGCAATCCAAATTTGATTAAATCCACTATAAATCCAGTGTATAGGATCAAATTAAATTTCAAATATAAATGAATATCAAATTTGACTTTTCCTATATCCAATTTGATTCATTCCATTTGCAGCCCTAGGTTTTATCCTTAATTAATGTAATTGATGTGCACACACAGACAAGAGAGCCTAGTTGTGTAAATGGATACTAATCGAATTCAAAAGCAATTAGTTTTATCTGATCAGATATGGACATCCATAGCCATAATCAGATTGAACCGGAATTGAAAGTGTGATCAGTTTAACAAGAGGTTCAAGTCTGATACCTGGCCAATTTTAGGTTGAATTCACACAAAATTAAGTTGGCTTCAGCCAAATTTTTACAAATCCTCAATCAAAGCCAATCCATTTTGTTCCCCTAATTAATCTAAGACTCCTTTCAAAAATTTAATTTAGAGTTTTTAAGGATCAAATGGGGATTTAGATTTTAAATAAACTTAATTTTGTCTATTTATAAACACAAATATGTTCAGTGCAAAGCTTAGTATATGAGATTTCAAAGAACAAGGTTTGGCTAAACACGATGGTTGCTCAACGGGCTGTGGACCCACACCTTTTTACAGTGGAATCCATAAATTTATTGTTAGTGTGAAACCTCATCATTGGTTTCACAGCCCACTGAACAGCCATCGCATTCAGCAAACCCGAATTCTATTTTAAAACTTTGGATTTACACTGTACATATTTGTATTTTCACTCTTTCTAAATTGAATTGAAATTGAAAATTTTATCAACTGTAATTGAGACTGGTTTTATTTATTTTCTATAAAACAGTCTAGTATTGGGAGATTTGGCCCCATGCATACAACTAAATGGGAATCTTATGTGTTTCATACCTAACACAGTTCATGGCTTGTAGAGTCATTTCTCTCTTCCTTTTGATAACCAAAAGATGGAATCCCAAACGCACTACTTAATCTTGTCCTCAACTTCTACCAAATGAATTCTCTTAGAGATGATTACATTCTACGTCCATCTATATGTTGGCCATCACAAAAGGGATCGATTCTCTAAATTGTATTGAATTGAGAGTTATACACCAAAGCTCTTCTTCAAACTATTATTCTGGTGAAGGCCCACAAATGCCTAGAGCACTGAGTGGGAATCTGAAGGGTTTCACACCTAACCAAGGTTCGGTGTGACAGTTCATTGGCATGCATTATTGGCTTTTGAACCAATTTTGTCCTTCCTACAAGACACTGAATGCATAAGCTATTTCTTTGGACAGTCTACTACTTCTACCAAACATGGACTCATTTGATGGGTGATCACCAATCTGAAATGTCCATTACAGAGGTTATTCTATGGATTGTGCATGTGCTCACTTACTCATCTACGCCAACCCTAACTTCCACCATCAACTGTTCGTGTTTGTTCCCAAGTGACATTAGCCTACAAATAAAGTGGCTACTACCTGCTCTCCAATTTATGCTATACTGTTTTTTTTTTTTCATTACAAGTGGCCAGATGGCTGTTCAGATAGAGCAGTTAGCAAGCCAAAACAGGCTCATTGTTTTTCTCAATACCCTATTTGAATCTTTCCATTAAGTTTAACAAGGTTTTTAAAACTGGACAGGACAAGGAATCATTCTGGGTCAATTCCCGGGTTGAACAGTCCGATCGTTCGGACTGAACAGACAGCCTGCTCTAACAAAAAAAAAGTTAAAAAAAAACGATAAAAAACCATTGTTTGGATTGACAATTTAACCGCATGAATCACTAACTTGCTGATCAAATCAATAGTTTTGGCCAATAACAGAAATGAAGAAAAAGATTGAGAACAAAGAAATGAATGAAAAGGAATTTGAGAGGACTTATTTCTTTTTTTTTCTTCGCATCTTAGATGTACAGCCATATATATATAGATAGGAGTTAGTTATTGTAACCAATTCTCAAGATGAATATGGATGTTGAGCATGTTCGTTTTGCCTATTAAGTGTTGAAAATGTGAAGGTTGCAACGCCTTGGTGAATGCATCTGCCACCTGATCAGAAGAGGGCAAATGCAGTAAATGCAAGAAACGATTTTGAACTTGATCCCGGACAAAATGGAAATCCACCTCAATGTGTTTACTCCGCTCGTGAAACACAGGATTACGAGAAAGATAGATCGTAGAATGATTATCACAATGTAACGAGATAGGCAATGAAACTGTAATGCGAAAGTCAATGAGCAAAGAAGAAAGCAACATCAATTCACAAGTAGTGGCTGCAATAGCATGATACTCCGCCTCAGTTGAACTTCGTGCCACCAAATTCTGCTTCTTAGACTCCCATGTGATCAAAGAATCATCCAAGAAAATATAGAAGCCAGAAACGGTTCTCCTTGTATCTGGGCAACCAGCCTAGTCACTGTCAGAGAAAGCCCTCAATTGTGTAGAAGAACCTGCAGAGAAGAACAAGCCAGCTCCAGGGGAAGATTTCAAGTATCTCAATACACGATGTGTAGCTTGTAAATGAAGACCAGTAGGTTTATCCATATATTGAGATAAAATCTGCACAGCATAAGAGATGTCGGGACGAGTGAAAGTGACATATATCAACTTCCCAATTATCTGTCTGTAATATGAAGCATCAGCAAGAAGAGTTCCACTATCCTTGGGCAACTTATGATTAGGATCAATGGGAGTAGAGACAGGTTTGCAGCCTAATTTCCCATGGTCATTCAACAGGTCCAACACATATTTTCTTTGGCAGACTACAATTCCCTTGTCAGATCTTGCAATTTCAAGACCTAAGAAGTACTTCAATGAACCCAGATCCTTAAGTTTAAACTTGGAGCTAAGGAACATTTTGAGATCAGCAATGAGTACAGTGGAGTTACTAGCTATAGCAATGTTATCAACATAAATTAACAATGCAATAAATCCTTCAGTAGTGGATCTTGTAAACAGGGAGTAATCGGCCTTTGATTGAACAAAACCATACTCAAACAAAGCTGCAGAAAATTTAGTGTTCCATTGTCTTGATGCTTGTTTAAGACCATACAATGATTTATTTAGTTTGCACACTAATCTGGATCCTGTGGGACAGTGAGGAGGTTTATCAACTGCATAGCTCAAAGGAAGATCCATATAAACGTCTTCTTTCAAATCACCATATAAGAAAGCATTGTTAATATCAAGTTGAACAAGATACCAATCAAAATGAATTGCCAGAGCAAGAAACACCCTCACAGTAGTTTGTTTTGCAACAGGGCCAAAAGTCTCCTGATAATCAAATCCTTCTTGTTGGCTATAACCTTTAGCCACTAGTCTAGCTTTATGTCTTTCTATGCTTCCATCAGATTTTAACTTCACCTTGTATACCAATTTACAACCCACTACATGCTGGTTTAGAGGTAAGGGAACAATTGACCAAGTGTTGTTCTCTTCCAAGGCAAGTAATTCAGCTTGTATGGCTTCTTGCCAATGGCTATGATCCTTAGCTTGAAAATAGGATTTTGGCTCATCAAGAAGAGACAAAGCAGTAGTAAAAGCAGAATGAGAATCTGAAAGTTGGGATGCTGAGAGGAAATTCTAAATAGGATGTGTTGTAGGCAGATGTGATGATTTAGCAGGTAAGTCATGATGATATGCGGCTAAGTACTATGGTGGTTTAGTCACTCTTGTACTCCTTCTTAGAGGTATAGGATCAGAACAAACATCTGGCTGTAGATGAGCAGCAGGGGATGTGCATTAGCAGGAGAAGTAGGAAGATTATTAAACACAGGAGTGGATGAATTAGGATTGGAAGGAACAGAAGCTGTTGGGGAAGAAGCATTGTCAGTAGGAATTTGAGATTGTGGTAAAGGATGAAGGGCAGAGAAGTCAAATAAGGAGGATTGTGCATCACGAGTATATATAGAGGATGTAGCAGATGATGAAGAAAAGGGAAATTCATATTCAAAAAATACGACATCCCTAGAGATGAAAATAGAATGATTATCAAGATTATAGAGTTTGTATCCCTTCACCCCATTGGGATATCCCACAAAAACACATTTTATGGCTCTTGGATGAAACTTATTTCTATTATGTTGTAAGGTGCTAGCAAAACATAATGAGCCATAAACTCTGAAATGGCCATACTAGGGAGCTTTATGAAACAAACACTCAAATGGTGTAACATTGTTTAGAACAACAGTTAGAAGTCTGTTAATGATATATGTAGCAGTTAAAACTGTTGTTCCCCAGAATTTCATTGGCATGGAAGCTTGACACATTAAGGACCTGGCAACTACCAATAAATGTTGATATTTACGTTCAACAATGGCATTTTGTTGTGGAGTACCAATACAGGACAATTGATGCACACTACCCTTAGAAGAATAGAATTCATAGAGATTGAACTCGTCCATTATCTGTACGAATTTATTTGATAGAACAATTAAACTGAGTACTAACCATATTGTAAAACATTAGAATAATGGATGCATTTTTAGGAAGAAATAATAATTTATATTAATCAACCCAAAACATTGTCTCAGATAGAAACAATAATATTCCAAAAACAAACCTAAGTTTTGGATGCATTCCACTGGCAGCCTATTTACAGAATAAGCTTCAATATGTCTGCCGATAAAGTGCCCTTATTTTTGGAGTTTGGAAGAATGCATTTTGCAGTGGCCCTAGGAGAGTCTAATTATAACATAGACTATAGCTTTGTAGATAAGACTAACAGTCCCAATCACAAAGTTACTCTGTCTTTTACATCGTTGCCCCAGATGAAAGCTAAGGTTCACATGCAACAATTTTCAGGCCTTGAAACCACCATGCCTATTAGGTCAGCCACAGGCATTCCACAATGCCTGTTCGAAACCACCATGCATGTGCAACAATTTTCAGGCCTTTTCAGGGTGGTTTTAGCCCCAGATGATGCTACTTATTATTTTAGCATGAGAAATGTGACAACAGTGCTGACCTAATAAGAGGATTACAGGAGTTTTAATTGCCACGTGTCGCAAAGTGAAGATGGGGACCCACGATAGGACTTCTCCCACCCAATAAGGATGCCTAGCTTAATTTTGAAGCAGGCAATTTCTTACTTTCAAGATGCAACTTTATTATTTTTTTTAAGTCATAAGACAAGTTTTATTTAACTTTCAACTTGAAACATTACATGCATCTCATCCAGAATAACAGACCGGATACACTCTGTGGTACCAAGTAAATGAGGCGAATCAGCGATATACAAGGGGTTTGAATCTGCCACCCACCTACTTGCGCCCCAAAAACGTCCCACGCCATTATAAAACGCCGCGTGTCCACCCACACGGCAAGCGCCTCAACATCGTGCGGAGCTAATGGGACGGCCGTTGGCTCCCATTTCAGTGATTTCGCCTAAAAAAGTGAATTTCTCTAAATTCACTGATTTGAGTTTCACCATGGAATGTCTCCAGCTGGGCTGATACGCAGTGCAAAGATATGAGCAAAATCCATGGTTATTTGAAGAATGAATGTGGCGTTAATTAAAACAATAAAAATTGTGTGGGCCAGACAGAGCACAATCGTTTCCGTGATCAGAGGGTTGGCGCTGAGGACCTCATAAACAAGTGATGTGCTTCTGTGCTTTAAATGGAGTTCAAGCAGTTGGTTTGTCGAACTAAAAGTCTCATAATCAAGACAAAGAGCTTTCTGGGGATGACATAAAAAGACATTGTTGTCGTTGTTTCAAGTCTTTGAGTTCTAACCAGAGCCAACACCTGTATCTTCTTCCCTTCTGCGTTTTTTTATTGCAAAAAAGAAGGTTAAAAAAACTGAGAAAAACATATTCAAGAATATCTGAAATGAGAGGGACGGGGAGTATATGCCCCCGGTGTATCTACCGGAATGATCGTCGGCGTTGGATTTATTGACAAGATCCGGCGGGGGAGGAGATGCCGTGGTCTGAGTTTCAAAGGGCAGATCGATAGGAGGAGTGAGAGACTGAGATAAATATTGAGATCGACTTTTTTGGGTGAAATGGGAGTTAACCGCCGTTTCATTAACTCCGCACGAGACTGAGATGCATACGTGTGGGAGGACACGCGGCAACTTCTAATGGTGTGGGACGATTTTGGGGCGCAAGTCGGTGGGAGGTAGATTCGAACCCATATATATAAGAGGTCTATATGTACATATGGCGGATTAAATAATGCTGAGTCAACGCAAACCCATTCCTTATCACCAAAATCAGAGAATTGGCTTGATTTGGTAATTAGAAATTTAGAATGGACCCGGATGGCTCCTGATTTGGTTATTACATGATACTTGTATGAAAGAAAGATGGAAGAAAACAGTGTTTTCAAACAGGCATTGACCCGGACAGTCAGATTTGATTAATAACCCAGACCCAAGCGGTCGAACCGGACAGTCAAACTGTCTACCTAAAAGCCAGTGGCTAAAACAGTTCTAATTCCGAATCTGTTTTTAAAACCTTAGAAAGAATGGAATAAGGAAGTATGTTCTTGAAAGATAGGAAATTGTAAGTTATTCAGTGATGCTTTCACAGAAAAAAAAAAAATAAAATAAATATTGGTATTGTGTTCAGTTCCTTGGAAAACAAGTGTGAAAGAAGACTTCATAAAATGCCAATGCCTTGAATTGAAGAACTTTCTCACAATATTCAATTTTCTACTTTTTTTTATTATAAATCAAAGACAGCCTTTGCCCACTATTTCTCTGTGGGCTGTGTTTCATTTCTTATACGGCAATCCGGATTCAGACATCCATGAAGATGAAAGAAGGCATTCATGTCAATAATTATTTAATTTTCCTCATTTTATTAGACGCAAGGATCCTTCTAAGGCCATGTTTGGGAGTGTTAAGTACTTATTAGAACTATTAAATACTTATTGTTATTTGGGAAATAAGTCTGAAATAAGTGCTTATTTTAAAAATAAGGGCTTATTTTAAAAATAAGGGCTTATTTTTAGGCCCAAATTTACAGATTTTTTAAGTGCTTATACAATAAGCATTTATTCAATTTTTTCTTCTAAAACTATTCTTAGTTGAATTATAGTACCACCTATAAAATTATGTCTAGTTGAATTTTATAAAAGTACTTTTACAAAAGTGCTTTCATAAAAGTACTTTCACAAAAGTGCTTTTATAAAAGTGACTTCATAGTACTTTCACAAAATGTGCTTATTAAAGTATTTTCATAAAAATAATTTAATAAAAGTGCTTTTACAAGGGTATATTTTGAAAATTTAAAAGAAAATAAAGGACAAAATAGTCACAAATGCTTATTTAAGTACCTATTTAATAAATAATTATTTTTAACTTAAGCACTCCCAAACATGGGTTAAGTGTCCCAGGGATGAAATACCTAACCAGAACTGTGTAAAATTTGAATGTGCACCATTTAGGTTGACGTTCAAGGTGTTACAAGTCGATCTTTGAAGTGCTTGGAAGAACCCTTGCAGCCTTCATGGATCAATGTAGGGGAGATCACTTGTACCCCGGCCCTAAAATTTCAGGGCTTGGGGCCTTGGTTTTGTGTCCTAGCCTGTTCCAATCTGCTATTATGTGGTTTGCATTTTATTTTATATTTTGAAATTTATAAATTATAGAATAAACTTTATAATATATATAGTTAATTTTTATATGATAGCTTTAATATTTTAGATTTTATTATTGATGAGGACGGATTTGGCCCTCCAATGACATCGTGACACGTGGCATCTCGAAACAACTGGGTGACACCCGAAACCACTTAGAAAACAATTTAGCCAAGATGATGGTGTCCCGAACTGGCGACCTGGCACAGGCTTCGACCTGGCGACCTAGCACAGGCGCCGACCTGGCAACCTGGCACAGGCGCCGACCTGGCAACCTGGCACAGGCGCAGACCTAGCGACCTGGCACTGATGCCAACCTGGCGACCAGCCTTTATGCCGAACTAGCGACCTCGACCACAACTCAGGTCGGCTAGAAGCACCTCGTTCAGGGCTGACCTGCAGCACCTCATCATTGGCCGAAGTGACCTCGACGCAAGGAGCGACCTCCCTCAAGGGCGTGTTGGCCTGACTGAGGTCCAGGTGGCGACCTGCGAGACGTGCTCGCCAACAAATTTGGCACGCATATCCCAACACTCCCACGATCCTTGGAAGTTGGCCCACGTATCGAACATTTTGGAGGGTGGTCAACGTGCATGGCGGTTGCCTCCAAGAATCTCAAACCACTTAGACAACCTCGCGGAAATCTCGGATACGATGCGTGAAGCCCACGCCAAACAATGCCTATATAAAGGCACCAACCCCAATGACATGAGGGGGCAAGTAAGCATATTCTAGCTCTCATACTTTATGATTTTTTAGCTCGCAGCCTACTATGAGAGTACTGATTTAAGCATTGGAGCGACCTCACCGGGTTAGCCACCCTGGGTCCTCTAACATTGATTCCTTGCAGGTCTCTAAAGAATTACGTAGATCAACAATCAATCCAGGTCGCCACCAGTCAGCTCGGCACCTAACCTGCCCCCAGCTTGGCCTGGTCACCTCGGCACCTAGTCCACTCCCAACTCGCCCTAGTCAGCTCGACACCCAAGTCCACCCAGCAAAATTCTCCACTTTGGCCTTTGAGTCATCGACCACTTGAAAGCAGACCAAATGACGAGGTACTTAACACAAAAAATTGATTCATCAATTATAACAAAAAATGAAGAAAAAATCATATTTGAAGCTATAGGGTCAGAAGTTGGCTTATGTGTAGGCCCTGGTCCAGTCTCATATGCTCATATTTTATTTCAGGCTCGAATGTAGCACTTTTCATATTTGCTATGTCCGGCCTGACTCATGATCAAGGAAGGAAATTGAACTCCTTTATGTCATTACTTTCCATAAGAGTAGGCACTGGAATGAGACCGGATCTTTTAAAAGCAAAACTCTATTCATATAGCATCCAAATGCACATTGGGAGTATCTCTGTACATGTATGTAAAATTTGGGGATCGATTTTTCCTATATGTGGCTGGATTCCCATGCATAAAACCAAATGGGAATCTCTAGGGGTTTCATACCTAACCAAGGTTTTGTATGACAATTCAATCAATAACACAGTTTATGGTAGAACTTATTGGTTCCTACTTGGTTGGATGAACTGTTCCCAAACAAATGCATTTTTAGATAAATTTAGGGTTTAAGGTTGGGGTGTATAAATTTAGGGTTTGGGTTTAGGTTTTTAGGGTTAGGGTATATAAATTTAAGAGATTTGGGTTAGGGTTTATAAATTTAGGGGTTTTGGGTTTAGGTTTTAGGGTTTAAGATTTTAAGTTTAGGATATTCATATAAAAATCAAGAGGTTGACCATGGTAGGTAAGGTTCAAAGTATCGACAGGTATTGGCAGGATCAAATATGTGCTCAATTTATGGCTTTTTAGAATTGGTAGTATAAACCCTAATCTTAATATGTTTCTAAAATTTTCTACAATTTTTTAATATTTCTATGTCTATAAAAATAATTCTTTATTGGTCACACTTACTATGGTCCGTTAATATAGAGATATGCCAAAATTTTTTCTACATAATGTATTAAATATAAAATATTACAGATGTGTCTATATGTTTTCTATAGAGTTTTTATCTTTTTCATATTTTTTATATTTTTATCTTCTTTTAATTTTTGTTATTTAATTATGAAATCATTGGTTGACACATATGACCCGAATGGTTGAATTGTTGACCTGCCAACAAGAAAACAATTTCATTTTTGGGTTGGTTTTAAATTTTATATTGTATTATTTATCAAACTTTTTTTTCTTTAATATGATTAATATATATAAAACATTAGAGATGTGCTCAAATTTTCTATATTTGTTATTTATTTATATTTTAAAGTTTTTACTTAATTATGACATTATGGATTGGCCCACTTGACCTAGATGGTTGAATTACTTATTTGCCACCATGATGGAAAAATAGTTTTATTTTTGGGTAAATTTAAAAGAAAACATGCATTTTATATCATTAAAAGTATTGGATGTAAATCTAATTGATAGGATTTATTGTTTTTACTTTGTGAAAATAATATATTAAATATAGGATTCAATAGAAGAATGGGATTTAGTACCCTAAGATAAGACTTAATGAGAGGGGAACTCAATGAAGAGAAATGTAGTAGTTCAAATTACATTTTGTGCCCTCAAAATTAGCGAGAGACCAAAATAAAAAATATGGGTATTCTAGTCTTGGATTCAATGAATTTTAATGGGAGCTAATACTTTAAATATGGGACTTAATCGGAGGGATTTAAATGAGGATCAAATTCAAAAATTTTGGGTAATTTAGTCAAATAAAATTCCCACACTATTATCCACACTTTTTAATAATAGTATAGGTAAACATTAAATGAAAAATGTAAGATGACATTTTTTCTATAGCATATTTTCCAAATATCCAATAAAAGTACTTTTATGTCTTTTTTATCAAATAAGCACTAAATAACAATCTTGTCTTTACTTGGTTTCCAATTCAAACTTTAGAGAATGGACATTTGTTGTCTAATAAAAATTCTAGAAGCTTGATATACCTATTAATACTTTTATAGATAGATAGTGTAGATATAGATTGTTCACTTTCTTGTGATAAGTAAAAGATGGTCATTCTGATTTTGATTCCCATTGACCAAGGAACCAATCTTCTTTTATCAAATTTATGTAGGGATCATGAAAAGTTTATTTTCCTGGGTATCACTTATCCGAGTAAGTGATACCCATTGCCTAGGTGGATAAATAACTTTACCACTTAGGGAGAAAATTGTCAACACTTGAATGGGACAAAAATGCCCCTTTTAATGATAGATTTTTATGGATAAAATGGTCATTGCCTTATTTACATAAAAAAATAAAATAACATAAATAAATGACTTGCCAAAAAATAACAGGCCTTAATCTTTCCCTCAACTTGTTACCAAATGGGTTATTATTTAAATTATCTTGAGTGACTTAAATTATGTTGAGTGAATGGTTATGGATTATAGCTCTTCTTCAAACAATTATTCTGATAAAAGCCCCGAAATATCCAGTACTGAATGGGGATCTGAAGGTTTCATACCTACCCAAGATTCCGTGTGACAGCTCAATTTTGTACTTCCTACAATAGAAGATGAAGGTTTCCTTCACTACTCATATTACATGACAGTCTGTACTACTTTCATACCATACATGAACTCATTGATGGGTGATCAATCACCAATCCAAAATATATATCCATTAGAGAAAGGGTATCCTTATTTATGCATTTGTTCACTTACTCAACCATATGCCAAACCCCACAAGTAAACTGCCTAGTACCTGCTCTGGATTTTAAAACCGACCCTGAGAACAAATCAGTCAGAGGTTTGGTTCCTGAGTGAAACGGTCTGATTGTTTGAATCAAATAGTCTGTCCGTTTTGATAAAAAATATAAAAAAATAAAAAAATAATTAAAATTATTGAACAGTTCGAATGATTCAATTGCTCGGATCAACGGTTTATTGACCAAATCAACAAATTTTGACAAAAATTCACTTTTGGGGAAAAATGGAATTGGTCATCTGACCGATTCCTGGTTTTTCCAGTTGGACTGTCTGGTCCGGTCTGGTCCAGTTTTGAAAACCATGCTCCACATAACTCCTGACCTGGCCTGTGTATGTGTGTGTTTCAATACAAGTGATGGGCAGCAAGCCAAAATAGGCTCATTGTTTTTTCTTAATATCCTATCTGAATATTGCCATTAAGTTTCTGCATGCATAACATTGTTACGCCTATAAAACTATAGTTTATTCTATCACTTGAAGCAGAAAATGCAAGGCATGACATATTGGGTAGAGTATTTTAAGGAAAGTAAATACATTGGACACACTAGGCATCATCTCTCACCTTTATATATCTTAATCCTATTTTGATTAAAATATACATATGTTTGTTAAAGTAACCAAAAGAACCAAATTTCTAATTAAATAAGAGGTTGTTATCAATAGAGTTGTCCATACTCTATAATTGATAATAAACAAAACCGGTACCATAGCTTCCATGCGTGTGGCAGCCACAAAAGTGTTCAACTCTGTTTTAACTTTTGTTTTGTCACTGTGTTAAGGGTCGTTGCGCCAACCTGAAAAGGAAAAGAAAAAAACTCAACCGTTCCTATGTTATTCTATTTGTATTCTTAGACTTTCGTATAGACGTATCATTTAAACCATCAAAATGTGCCCAGTATTTATTTTATACCAATGGATTTTTTTTTTAAGTATCAGTGCATATTGACCAATGCATATTGGTTTTTAGGGTCATTGACACTCTAAATACTGGGGTTTTGGACGTTTCGTCAGTTTTGAAAGATAGTATTAGAGATGTTCTGGCTTAATTCCTGAAACTCAAATATTTGTTTGATGCAAGTGTATCAGCTCCAAATTATAAGAAATCCGACAGATGTGAATTCAATTAGAATTCGCAGGATTTTCAAGGTTATGAATTGAATTCAAATTTAATTATTTTATTGGATATTCAATTCAATTTGGATTGTAGTAAAAAAGCTTGTGATTTAATATATTATAATATATAGTATGTAATTATATAAATAATATATATAAAACAATATATAATATATAACTAATAGACTGGATCGGTTTTGACGGATCAGATTGGGATATTTTCGAATTCGTTCTGTTAACTAAACAGATTGACTTTGAAGTGCACAAGTATCAGTACTTTGTCTTGAGTAGAATGACTCTTTAGGCATGGAAATGATGCAAATGGAATGTAAATTCCGGTTCAGGATAAATTTGTATTTTGGTTCATTTTGGTCTGTGTTTGACAATATTATATTTATGTAAAAGTACATCAATAAAAAAGAAGTAAATTTGCATTGAAGTGGGCTTTTCATAAAAAAAGGAATATGCTTTATTGAAATTCGTCTATTTGGTAAGAAAGTGAATTTGTCGGTGTAAAATTAACCCAACTTTGCAATTTATATGAACCGTTTTACACTCTACATATTTGCATTCACATTTATTTGCATCATTTCCAAATGCAGCCTTAGTTTTGATGGTTGAATTTTCAAAAACCGACCCCACTTCCATGCCCCAAGAAGAGACTAAGGAGTATTTTAAAGCCCTAGTTGTTGAAAAAAAAAAGAAGGAAGGAAAGAAAGACTCGTAAGCAAGGCTTAAAATTTCGATATGATATGCCCCATCGTATCTTTGAAAAACTGATATAGAATATGTATGGAAATCAGACGTTTCATCTTTTTTCATGTGTATCTGACCCGTATCGGGGGTGTATCGGGGTGTACCAGGGTGTATCGTGGGCGTATAAGGGGTGTATCGGTAATGTATCGAGGAAAAAGATACGACCAAAAACTAAAAAAATAAAAATAAAAGGGGAAAGCAAGCTTCTTTTCCCTGAAATAAGTCTTCTTTCACCCCCAAATGACTCTAAAACTCCAAACTTCATTCCTATAGTACTAGATTTGCAAAAGTTTGCAAGAAACAAGTGTGAATCATTAATTTTCTTTAAATATTTTTCAAAATTTCAAAAAATTAATATGGCTAAAATAGGAAATGTTTTTCAATCTTTTATAATATCTTGTGATTTTTTTTTCTTGAATGTTTAAATTTATGTTGATCTACATTTCTTATATTCAAAATCACAATTTTTTTATGTTATCAGTAGATTTATGGAAATTTCATTAAAATATTTGGGGAAAATATAAATTAACAAAAAAAATTTTGATTTTTTATATTTTTAGAATTAAAAAGTATTTTGGGGTGAAAGGGAATCAATTAGATGACCAGTTCCCGGCTTTTCCAATCTGACCTTCTGGTCCACTAAAATGATTCTAGTTTGTTCTCCTATCCACAGATAGAAAATGTAAGTATTCAACGCATGGCATATTGGGCTGAGTAATTTAAGAAGGAAACTAAACGCGTACGTGGCCAATCTCTTGTCCATTAATTGTGCACATTCATCACCACCTTTATAATTTTTATTCTTTGGTGAATAAAATATGCATTTGTTGTCCAAAGAAACCACCAAAGATTTAAACAAAATGGACACATGTCAAATTTTGATTAGTGGTAGTTCAAGAACAAAGCCCACTAGACATGTGTCAAATTCTAATTAGTGGTAGTTCAAGAAAAGAGCCTACTAACATGGAGAGTGGAGCCTACCACCATGCAGAGTTGTAAGAAGTGGGAAACTCCCACTTTCAATCCTTTCCTAAAAAAAGGAAACTGTGTTATTAATTAATGTTAACTACTAAACTAATTAATTAATTCTAGCTATTAACTACTTCTAATTAATTAATTACAACTATTAATTACTAACAATAATTATTGTTAATTACTAATTAATTACTATTAACTATTTCTAATTAATTAATTCCAGCTATTAATTACTAATAATAATTAATCACTAATAATAATTAATTACTAAAAATTATTTCTTATAAAAATTACTGATAATTTATTACTCATAATATTGCTCATCATTAAGTTGAAATGATGATTAATTAATGATAATTAATAAATATTTTCATAATGGTAATTAATAATTCGAAAACAATCATTTTATATTTATATTAACTCATATTAATTATTTTGAAAAAAATTAATGCTAATTATTTATATTATAATTATTATCAGAAATTATAATTCATACATTTATATGAATTAATTAATTATATTATTATAAGTAATTATAATTAATAATATTATATTAGTTAATATAATTATATTATTATTATTATTATTGTTATTATTATTACAAGTAATTATAATTAATACTATTATTATAATTAATTCTATTATTATTCTCCAATAAATACTTCATTTAGTGAAAGTTAAATTGTAAAACTTTCTATTGTTCAATATTGTTAAACTTAAAGAACTATAAAAGCAAATATTATTTTATGAATTAACTAAAATTGTATTTATAACAAATTAATTACTTAATAAAAATAAAAATAATAATAATAATAATAGTAGTGATAATAATAATACTTTAATATTACAGATTTAAAAATCAATACACACATAATAAGAATATATTATTAGCTAATAATAATAATATGCTTATTATTATTACTGATTTCATAATTATTAATATATTATTAATCTATTAATAATAGTAATTATTATTAAAAAATGTTAATAGAAAATTTTAATTTCTTAAAATTATTTGCTGAAATTACTCATTTTAATTCGGATAGATAATTAATTAATAATTTTAATATCTTATAATTATTATTTACTGAATAATTTTAAATACTCTTTGATTAACAACCTTATTTTTGAATAATTGGTTTTTTATGTTCAATAATTTCTTTTTGCAAAAATCCTAATAATTTTTCATTTGCAATGCAAACCATTTTATTTTTCTCTTATTCAGTTTTTCAAAAGATAAAAAAATAAATGAATGATATTTACCTATTTTTATCAAATTATGTTTATCAAGTTGTTGTCATTGATGATGATGATGATGATGAGTCAACTTTTTGAAAGAGAGGAGTCCTAATACTATTTAATTACTTCTAATTAATTAATTTCAGATATTAATTACTAATAATAATAACTCACTGATAATAATTAATTACTGATAATAATTTCTTATAATAATTACTGCTAATACTTAATTACTGATATTAAATAATCACTGATAATATTTCTCATTTTTAATTCGGAATGATAATTAATAACAATTTTCATAATGGTAATTAATAATTCGAAAATAATCATTTTATATTTATATTAACTCATATTAATTATTTTGAAAATAAATATTTAATGTTAATTATTTATATTAGAATTATGTTCAGAAATTATAATTCATATATTTTTATGAAATAATTAATTATATTATTATTATCAATAATTATAATTAATACTTATATTAATTAATATATTATATATTTAGATTATTATTATCAATAATTGTAATTAATATAACTAATAATAATGATTTTTGATAAAATTTAATTACTGATTATAATTACTTACTGATAATTAATTCCTTAATTATAACAATGATAATTATTACTTCAGAATGTTAATTAATTAATGATAATTAATTAGTATTTTAATACTATTAATTATTAATCCAGATAAAATCATTTTATATTTATATTAATTCATATTAATTATTTTATAAATATATAATTAGTGTTACTTATTTACATTATTATTATTATAAGTAATTATAATTAATACTATTATTATTCTCCAATAAATATTTCATTTGGTTAAAGTTAAATTATAAACTTTCAATCATCCATTATTGTTAAACTAAAAGAAATGTAAAAACAATTATTATTTCAGGAATTAACTAAAAGTCATAATTATAGCAAATTAATTATTTCATAATAATAATAATAATAGTAATTTAATATTACTGATCTCAAAATCAATACACACATAATAAGAATATATTATTAGTAAATAATACTAATAATAATATACTTATTATTATTACTGATTTCATAATTACTAATATATTATTAATCTATATTATTCAATAAAGACATGGAATAAAAAATATTCAAATTGCTACTGAATTAATGAACTAAAAATCTATGAGTATTCTAATTGACTTGAATTTGACACATCAACATGCCCAAAATTATAATTTCAACCTACATTTCCTATTTCCATCTCCCAATTCACATAATTCAAACAAAGCATTATGTTATGTACATGTTTCCCTACCTTTTTCCTAAAGATAAATTCTAGCTTGTCTACGTGCACTGTCGGGAGCTTAAACTTAAAATCCATAACCATGACTGACCAAAAGAAGCGTTGCCACCTAACTTGGAGGTGACTTCCATACTTAGGATGGTCCTATTATTCTCCTTTCTTTCATGTTTCTTATGTTAGATGGGCTTTGGAGTCCTGATTAAATTATTAGTTGATTCTAACCATACATGATGATTTGATTGTAGTCATATATTTTTCATCTCTTACTTCAGAGAATGGATGCATTTGCAAATATTATTTAGCATGGATTGTTTTTCTTAGCAGCTCTTTGAATGATTTTATCCATTCATATGTCCCTAAATATTAAGTAGTATTGGTGATATTGTTGTTAACATCCATCTAATTTTACTATTTTATAAATAGATTAATGATTTCAAAGTTATTGATACTTTTTGGGGGTGGGTTGCTCAACAGGACATTGATTTTTTATTGTTAAATAGTAAATTTCAAATTAAATGATACTGTAGTTGCCCCTTACGTAGTATGTGGTCATTATCTAGATAAATCATGCTAAGTCTCTTAAATCAAATAAATAGACTACCCTAAATGTCTATTATAAATAATTAAAAATGAAATAATTTAAATTAAATCAAATAATTACTTGCTGAAAATTACTGAATTAAGTAAATAATAATAACAATCAATTATTTATAGAAATAATTAATAATAATAATAATAATAATAATCAAGTACTTAATTAAGTAAATAATAAAAAACAAAATAACAATCATCAATTATCATTAATGTTTATTCAAAGCATGCCCCATAATAATTACTGAATACAATAATTAAACCTTAAATAAGAATCAATATTTATCAACAGTCATTAAAATTGTTAAGCCAAATCAATAATGTTTATTCTTAAATTCAAAATATGAATTAACAAATCTATTATATAATAATTTTAGTTGGTTGGAAAAAAGTATTTTAAGTAAATATTTAAATAATTACAAATTTAGTTAATATTATTACTATATAACAAAAAAATTAAATTAAATACTAAAATAAATTAATAATAATAATAATGGTTAAATTAAAGTAATAAATGGTTCAAGTTGAATTTAGTGGCTCGTATAATTTTACGGATTTGACATATAAACAATAATAAAAAATGGTAATAAAAATCATTAATGTTTATATATATATATATATAATAACTTCCCCGTACTTAGTACGGGGTCATTCACTAGTTATTAGAATAAAAGAAAGAGAAAAAAAGTTCATGTCGTTCCTATGGTACTCTATTTTTAGCTCTTCCTATATACCATTATTTAAGCTAGCCAAACGTGCCCTGGGACCACTATTTTTTCTTGTATATTAATTTCAAGGAATATTCTTTTGAAGTATCTATAAGATTTTTTTTTCAGGGTCACTGATACTCTAAATTGAACATTTTACAACTTTTAAAAGATCATATGGTTTTAGAGATGTCACAAGTAAGGGTACCCGGAACTGAATATAACCGACCTCAAACTGGTCTTAAATTGAACCAACCTTATCCAATATATTACAGGGTAAGGTCTGGTTCCAAATTCTTGGAATTGACTCTCACCCTGGCCGGTTCCAAGACCTAGGGGTTTATCCTATCCGAATCAATTTGATGAACTGGCCTTGATTGGCCTTGGCAGAATCAAACTTGCCTTTAAATAAACCCCAAAATACTTTAGGGATGTGAAGATTTGAGTCCAAGTATTCATGCTTACAAAAGGCCATGGTATCACTTGACCATTGAGTAAGGACATGTATGTACGATAAATAATGTAAAAAGTAATATTTACAAAAATTAAATTTAAATTATAAGCTTTGAACCATACATTGATAACCTATATATTAAGTTACTTAATTTAATCAATGAAAATAATATATTTATTGAAAATCAAGAAAATCAATTTTTAAGGACATAGTTGTTTTTTTTTTTTAAAGGGGAGAGTAAAATAAATAACAGGTTCCACAAGTAGACCTCCAACCAGCCCCTGAACCACCGAGGATAGAACTGACCTTTAAAGGGTAAATTCCAATTTTCAAAAACCCGAAACCAACCCCTTATAGGATAGGTTTCAAGTTCTGACATAAAAACAAACTGAACCAATCCATGCTCACCCCTAATTGCGAGTATCGATAATTTGAACAACCACTTCCACGCCCCAGAAGAGGGCAAGGAATATTTTAGAGCTTCTGTTGTTGAAAAAACCAAAAAGGAAAAAGAACCTGGGGTAATTTACATTGCCAAACCAACTCAAAGAGATGACCATGAGACAGTCAAACATTTGTTGTAGATGAGTTATTTTTTATTCAATTCTATGTTGCCAAAGAATTCGCCACATATCAGATTGGGACTACTGGCTTGACAATCGGCCCCCCAAATGCCGATAATTCATTTTTTTTTTTTTTTTTTTGAGAACCCACCTTCCTATTAGCTGCATATTCCACAACAATTTCTATGAAACAATTGTAAAACAGATAAACAGAGGAGTAAGGTTGTATTTGGTACCATTGCTGTTTAATATTATTCTGAATCATTGGTTGATACAAATTGGTAAAAAATATGTATAATCACATCACATACGAGAATCATTAGCTTTAACTAGAAATGCATGTGTGGGACTGATCAACCTAAATTTATTGTTGAAATATTTTAGGTAAAAACAACAATTTATATTGATCAACCCAAAATTATAGTTGAAATATTTCAGGTTGAAATAATAATTTATATTGATCAATCCAAAACACTGTCTCAAATAGAAACAATGATATAAAACACTATCCAAGTTTTGGATGCATTCTGCAGGCAGCCATATTTAGAGAACAAGCTTCAATATAACTGCCTATGATTTTATCAGGTGACCATAAATTTACCCTTCAAAATAAAAAAGATCCTTAGTGACAACAGAGGATATCCTACCTAGACATCTAATTTTGGAGTTTGAAAGAATTAATAAATTTTGCAGTAGACCTTATTAGTCCAAATATAGGAGATTCTAATTCTAATATATACCATAGTTTTTTAGATAACACCAACAGTCCTAACGACAAAGGGCACCTGTAAATAGATCGGGTCTAATTCAATTTAATGAATATTTTGGACCATTTTAGATTGATCCAATTTAATGTTTGAATCATCTTATCTATTCAAATTTATTTTAATTTAATATGATTTCAACTCGAACCTATCCCAATAATGATACTTTTTTTATCTTCGATCAGATATTACTCAATCCAACGGACCAAGTTCAATCCAATCCAACAAATACTTTAGACTATTAAGTTTAAACTGGTCCCATTCAATATATCTTGAGTTGGATGGATCCAACTCGAAACCTTGACACCCCTACCCAGTACGGTATAACTGGATTGGATTTAACTTTTCAAACCCAAGTCTGGGAAAACCACGCACCATGCATGTGCCAGCCACACTGCCATCCTTGAAGCCATCCCTTATTAGTTATTACTAATTAATTAATTGATGCTTTCTTATTATTTTAGTATGAGAAATGTGACAACAATACTGATGACCTAATAAGAGGATTGCAGGAGTTTCACTTGCCACGTGTCATAAAGTGAAGATGGGGACCCACCATAGGACTTCTCCCACCCAATAAGGATGCCTAGCTTTTGAGGCAGGTAATCTCTTACTTTCAAGATGCAATCCGTTGATAGAGTGGAAAGTCACGAGGCGTATCAGTGATTGAAATTGAAAAGCAAGGTGTGGTGTTTGTGTATATATTATAAAAGGTCTACATGTACATGTGGCGGATTAAATAATGCTAATTAAGAGTCAAGCAAATCCATTCTTTATGACCAGAATCAGAGGATTGGTTTGAATTTGTAATTAGAATGGACGTGGATGGCTTTTTGATTTGATTATTAATTACATGATACGTGTAAGAAAAGAAAGATGGGAAAAACGACTTTGGATCTTTTGCCCACAACTCTGCCCACATCTATTCACAAAACACTATCCCGTGTATTGAAAGCATCTCCCTATCCATAACATCATATAAAGGCATGAAATGTTCTCCATGTATGATTGTAATCTCATGTGGGTAGATGTGGATAGAGTTGTCACAGGTAGAAGATCCGAACTTGGTAAAAATAGTGTTTTGGAATTGATGTTGATCCAAACAGTTGGATCATTTGACCTGGGAAAATTTGGCCTAGAAACCATCCAGGTAACTGGTTCTATTTCACTCTCAACCCGATACTTGGTCCAAAACCATTTATTTGTTTAGTAAACCAGGTCCAAGTGGTGAAGCCGTTGATCTGTTCAACCCTTTAATGTTTTTTGACTGTTTTTTTATTTCAGTTATTATTATTTTTTAAATTTTATTATCTTTTCGGTTAGAATGAGGCATTCATTTAACCCAGACGGTCAAACCAGTGCCCACAACGCTTCTAGTTCCAAGTGCTGTGTTCATAAAACTTCAAAGACAGCCTTGCCCACTAATTCTCTGTGGGCTGTGTTTCATTTCTTATATGGCAATCCGGATTCAAACATCCATGAAAAATCTCTAGAAACACAGATGAAGGAGGCCTTGATGTCAATAATTATTTAATTTTCCTCATTCTATGAGACGCAAGCATCCTTCTGGACTGTATTAAAATTGAAGTATCTGTAAGAATTGCGTGAATAGAATCAAGGTTTAAAATATTATAATGTATGAGTGTATATTGGCCAATGCATATCGGTTTTCAGGGTCACCGACACTCTTAATACAGAGGATTTGGACGTTAGTTTGGTCTTTTATGAAGGATAATATCCTGTATAGAGATGTTCTGGCTCAATTCCTAAATACAGAGGGTTTGCACGTTTGATCATTTTTGAAAGATAATATCCTGTATAGAGATGTTCTGAATCAATTCCTGAAACTTAAATATTTATTTGAGGAGGGCCAAAGATTACCATTTTGCAATTTGTAGATGACTGCATGATTTTTGCAAAAAACCACATTTCCTGTTCGTTTGAAAATTAAAGAAAACTTGACCAATTTTGCAAAAACCTCAATGCTTAAATTTTTTGAAATCTTTAGTTTATCTTTAAAAAATGTTCTCTTCAAATTCAAAAAACTTCTCTATTAAATCCATAGGATTCCTTTGGATGCCAACCTAAAAAGCTATTTGGGTGCTCCCATAATTGCAGTAAGAGTAAATAAGGATACATTTGTCCATATAAAAGGATAAAACGGCTCAAAGACCGGAAAATTGGAAAAAAGAACAAATTATCTAAAGTGGGAATGCTAACTTTGATTAATTCTACTACAAATATAATGTCAAACTTTATTATGAAATCATTTAGAATTCCAACAAATGCCAAGATCTTAACAAACTCGAGAAAATTTTTATGATCAAACTCAAGTGAGAGAAAACCTATTGTTAAACAGTTTTGTATGCCCTTAGCTTCAATCAAAATGATGTACTTTATGAGTTTATTGTAAATGAATAAAAGTGCATATTTGATTCATGTTCCCTTTGTATGTTTCTGTGTAATACCCTTAAACTGGACACTTAATGAGACTCGTGTTAGTTTAGAATGTTCACAGCCAGTGGATCGGT
>NW_010729156.1:1375176-1392075 GCF_000365185.1 Nelumbo nucifera | reverse complement strand
GGTGATCATAGTGACAGGATCAGCCCCTTTGTCGGACAAAGGTAATGATCGAAGATCCACTCTCACTAATGGAAACCAAGATTGCCGGCAGCCGATTTCAATCGTTGAGATTTGTTTTGCAAAGTATATTTTATATGATATATAAAAGTATATATATTATGGTTTCTAAAATATTTGCAAAAAGGTTTTAATTCCCGAGATCCATATAAGTAGAGAGTGCAACACTGTCCCTTGTAGCCGAGGGAGAGGTCTTCTCTTGTCGGGCAGTGTTTGATCATTATGGGCTGAGAGGTTAAGTGTAAGACCATTGTGGGTAATGCCTGATGGGCTAATCTTGTGTCTGCCCACAGTCCCTGGGTGTTACAAGGTGACTTGGCCCAAGGACCACTTAGGGTAAGTGTTGGGCCCATAGAGCCCATTTGATGGGTTTCAGGGGGTGCATTGTCCATAACAGTGTATTCGACCAGACCTTGTAACAAAGGCTGTGTCGAACCCATGTGGCTGATGTGTAGATCAATGCTTGGGTCCCACGCCATACAAGGAAGCCCAACTGGGCAACAGTTATGAAGGTTAAGTGAGCACATAAGCTTAATGGGCCTAAAGCCCATTTCGAACTGGACTTATTTAATGAGTTAAATATGGGCAAATTCTGAGATGGATCAGCAGATATGATAGGGTCTTAACCCTATCTACTCAGAGAGTCCAGATCTGAATATGATTCAGATCTAGAAACCTCCTAATGAGATTAGGAGAGGGCTGATCTAATCTACAGATAAGATAAGGGTTTATCCTTATCATCTAAAAGGATGCCTGATCCAAATATGATTTGGATCAGCAGCTCCTAATTGGATTAGGAGTTGATCTTTTAGGATTACAAAAGAAGGAAGGGGCGGCAGCCTTTAGAGACATACTCACATCCTCTTCAGAGCTGAAATCACAGAAGAAAGATTTCTGCAATCCCTGCGAAAATCTTTCTTGCCGCCTCCTTCCTGCAGCCGCTAGACATCCAGTTCGATCTCTAACTCTGTGGGAGAAGTCAAGATTCGATTTTGACATTAGTTCTTTGTGAAAGAATTGATTGGAAGCTGTGCTCACGTGCCATCCTGTTGTTTCTTGCGAAGGACAGAGTTCTTGAAGAAGAACACTGCTGATTCTGCTCCATCCTACACTACGCCATCTTCAGTGGGAGCAGTCTTTGGATCCTTCATTGGGCGTGAACACCTTCGTTGGGAGATATTATTTCTCCGTATCAGGTATACCTCTCTCCTACTTCTTTTGGTTCAGATCTGGTTCAGTTTATGGTTCAAGATTGATCATTGAAAATATGATTTTTTTAAATAGGGAATTCGATTCTCAGTTGAAAGGGAGAGAATTTTTTTTGAAATTCACCCACCTTATTCCGCAAGATTTGGGCGTCCATACGATGGATTTCTCATCCCTTCACCTATGGCTTAAGAAACCTTCTTTGGGTAAATGAGGCAAATCTAGCAAAACTTGAATGGAAAATTTTAAGTGAGGAGGAAAAACTATAGGTTAAGGTCATCAAGGATAAATACCTGAAAAAAGAAAATTTTTGGGACGTCAAGATTAGAAAGAATATCTCCTAGGCATGTAGAGGCATTCACTTTGCTTGGGATCTTATTAGAAAGGGATCCCGCTGGTTAGTTGGGAATGGAAGATCAATCAAATTTTGGCAAGACAATTGGCTGATTGGGAAACCTCTTATTGAAGAAATAAGCAATGACAATAATGAGAATGACAATATGTAGGTTTGGGACTTCATTGATCATGAGATAAGATGTTGGGTCGAAGATAAAGTTGGTAGGATAGTTCCTCACTGGATTTGGTAGATAATGAAGCTGATTTTCATCTCTTCAAACTTGAAGAACAAATTAATTTGGGGCTGCAATTCAATGGTGAATTTACCATCAAATAGGCATATTCTTTGAAATGCTCTTGTGTGGTTGAGCAAAATGATTTGAAGAATTGGCTTACTAATGACCCAAAAATCAATTGCCCTCCAAAAATAAAAATTTTTTTATATCTTCTTCTCCAAAACAGACATCCTACAAAAACTTAATGATTTGACATAAATATATATAATATTATATATATTATAACATATAATATATAATTATATTAGTGGATATCCAATTCAATTTGTATTGTAGTAAAAAAACTTAATGATTTGACATAAATAATATATTATAACATATAATATATAATTATATAAATAATATTCAGAATATATACATACATATACATATATAATAATATAAAATAATATATAATATATAATATTATAACTAATAGATCAGATTGGGGTATATTCTAATTCTTCCGTTAACTAAACGATTTTTATGTTTTGATCTTATTTCTTAGGATGAAGGGGGTATTCGAATCCAGCCCTTAGTGGATCAAATTCGAATTTGAATAGGATGTGATCAATTTATTTGCAGATTTAGTATTATCCATTTGAAGTGGACGTACGAGTATCACTACTTTGAACCTTATTGAGTAGAATGACTCCTTAGTTTTGATGGTTGAATTGGAAAAACCGTATTTTAAAGCCCTAATTATAAAGAAAGAAAGAAAAAAAGAAAGAATGATAATAGATAGATAAAAGGAAACTCCTCATTAAGCATGTTGTGATAGTTTATATATACGCCAAACCAGCTCAGAGATGACCAGGACAGTCCTATCATGACTTACAACGATAAAAGATTTTTTGTGGATGAGTTAACTGTGATCCTACGTTGCCAAAGTATTGGCCACGTGGCAAATTGAGACTATTGGTAGGAAAAGCCACTTTCCTGTTAGCTACTAAGGCTGTATTTAGTGAATTTGTATGGGCGCCCTATACAAATAGGAGATTCTAAATTCCAATATATAATATAGTTTTGTAGTTTTGTAGATGGAATTAACAGTTCCATATCACAAAGTTCACTCTGTCTTTTACATCGTTGCCCAGTTGAAAGATAAGGTTCGAAAACTGTCGATTCATTCAACAGTCAACTTAAAAAAACCAGTGACCAAAATGATTCCAATTCTAAATCAGTATTAGATTTACTTGATAGCAGCTAAGATTAAGTTGAGTTCCGAAACAATTACACCAGAAACACTCAAAAGTCGAAAACAACATTTGTTGAATACTTATTTATTTATTTTGTATTAAGAAAGGTTTATAGTCTATCAGAAATTAAATAAATTTTAATAAAGCGAAAAGAGACAATAACATTTTTGTCTTCTATGAAAAATTTTAGAAATTCTCTTCCTAGCTATAGCTCTGCTTTCTGCTGCCAATAGTAGCATAAACTGAAGGAAGTTAAAGCTTTCTGTTCAAGTGGGTGAATGGCGGCCACCAAATGTCCAAATTTTACACCAAACAGAGCTTTTTCAGCTTTTCATGCTTGGAAAATCATGAAAAGCGACAGTGGGAATGTGGGATAACCCTACCTTTAGCGACAGTAGGTGCAAATTCAGAATGGATAAATTTAGGTCCCACGCTGCACTACTTAAATTTCGCTACAAAAATCAGAGTTCAATTTAAACAGTCAATAATACTTAAAATTTATATTGTATCAATTAGTAAAGTTGATTCAAATATTGTATTTTTTATTAACTTGTCATAGGTTCAAGTTTTACACAATTAATTTTCAATTCATTTTGTTCAAGAAATGCAATATCAAAATAAATTTTACTTCATTTTATTAACAAGACGGAATTTATTTTAATTTATCTGTACACTTATCGCAATCCAAATTTGATTCAAATAATATATAAATCAAATGGGTAAAATCCAATTTAAGTTTGAATGTAAAAGAATCTAATTTGAATCTAGCTTTATCCAATTCGATTAAATCTATTTTCAGCCCGAAATTTTCCGATTAAATTTTTTAATGAAATTGTTGTGTATATACAGACAAGAGACCTAGGGATGTAAAAATGGGTCCCATTCACATTTGAAACCAATTAGTATTAAGTCAGACTCGGACATGCATAGCCATCCATGTTGTACCCCTAATTAATTGCATTGAATTAATGAATTCGGATATTGCTTAGTCTAGTCTGCTATCCAAATCCAATTAATTTGGATATTGAATTAATGATGTATCCCTAATTAAAATTGCAATTTAAAGCTTTTAGGATCAAATGGAGATTTAGATTTTAAACTAACTTATTTTTGTCTATTAAAAATGTATACTTCTTTATTTTACATTTAACTTTGTAAATTTATTCAAATTCAATAAGCTTGAGATTTGAATTGATAGTTGTTTCATTTGTAATTGAGACTGGTTTTGTTTATTTGGCAAGGTATTACAACATTGGGATTTTTGGTCCCATATACACAACTAACTGTGTATCTTTTAGTTCTTTCTTACCTAACCAATGTGATGTAAGCAATGTGGCCTATTAGCTCAGTTGGTTAGAGCGTCGTGCTAATAACGCGAAGGTCGCAGGTTCGAGACCTGCATGGGCCATTTGTAATCATTTTGTACAATTGCACTCTTTCCAAATGGGGTAGTGTGAAAATATTGTGGATGTGATGTTCTGCTTTTTTCATGGATGAGTCGGATTTAATGTAACGCAACTGCGTTAATACTAGTCCAACTATCTTCATTTTATTTAATCTTTTAATATATTTAATTTATATTGAAATTATATTTTAACTTGTTTATTGCTGAAAATAATATTATAATGATAAATATATTTATTAGTAATTATGTATTAGTGTTTTATTTTAAGGAGAATGACCAATCAGCCCAGATTAGAATTTTATAGCCCCATAGTACAGGGGGAATGCATCATGACCATGAATTGATGCCAAATTCACGGGTAGGATGTGGTTTATAGGGGGAAGAGGGCTAGTAGTAGGGGGCTGGAATTCAGAATTCTGCGTCGGGTGTTTCCGTACTTCTCCGTTTATTTTATCTATTATTATTTTAAATTATTTTTGACCTAAATTGTGGGTTTTCCTTTCATTCACGATTGAATGGGTGCAAATGGATCGGATCATCCAATCCAAATCCGATCCTATTTTCGTCAAATTCGGATAACCCTTTGTAGGAATTTTGGATTAGATCCAATTGGAATTTGGATTACCCGACCTCATCCGATCTGATAGAATCCAATCCAATCCGACCTATACATGTATATATTTATAAACATATTTACTTACAAGATACATGTATATATTAATATTTTATTTATACATATGTTTATATTGCATTTTTTGTATACATTTTATAAAAGACATGTATATAATATATATGACGAAAACAGTTGAAAAAATACTTACACTTTTTGTTTTTCATTATATAAACTTTTTTGTTTTTTCTTTTAATAATTTATTGATTTTATTCATAATTTGAATTGGATCGGATTAGATTCAAATATCTGACGTCCTTAGTGGATTTGAATTTGAATCACCATTTGTGAGATCCAATCGGATCTTTGGATTAGATCGTTTTCAGATATACCTTGATTTGAATCCGACCTAATCTGTTTGCATCCCTACATGATTGATTGTGTAAATTATCTCACAAGAAATGCCACTATTGGTATAAATAGTTTCTATCCACAGTTTAGAATAGGTGTAAACAGTAGTGCGGTGTGAATTGGTTTCTGTCATAGAATGTGGTGTGGGATAGTCCGCACCCATAAATTTTTCATCCATGTTACGGAGCACCCCCTAAATTGTCTTGGATCGTAGTCTTGTATGTTCAAGCAATTATTCTGGTAAGTGTCGTTAAAGTGTTCCAACTCTAAATGGGAATTTGAAGGGTTTCATTACCTAATTAGCAAGGTTTGGATGAGTTTGATACAGATCAATATACTTACTGCTTTTCAACCAATTCCATCTTCCATACGAGATAAGAGCAAGGTTCAAAATTTTGATATGATATGTCTGATAGCTTAACGGTATGCCCCTATAGGATCGTATCGGGGTCTGATGGCCTGGTTCCAGGGGTAGTCCAGCCTTAAACCAACCCCTCTAAACTAGTTTCAAAGAAAAAGAAAACAGAAGGGTGAGCTTTGATACAGGTCAATACGCCCCTACCAACGTATTGACCTGTATTATATTTTAATCCTTGGATAAGAGAAGATGAACGTTTCCTTGACTCATTACACATTATCTTTTTATCTGAACAGTTTGTACCATTTCTATGTGAATTCATTAATTGATCGGTAATTGTGTATGATTTTAGGGGCAAAGTTAGGATTATATGTTTTTGTGTTTGGGAAGGTAAGGGTGTCAATGGACCGGTTTTGAATTAAACTCCATCCAGTCCAAAATTAAATCGGACGGACCAAGAAGACATATTAGATTAGACCAATTTGATCCAAAATATTTATTAGATTGGATTAGACTTAATCCGGTCGTAACAAATTTATATTGAATTGGGTTGGATTAAGTCAATATCTGGTCCCGGCCTTGATAAGAATATATGTGTGTCAATAGGCCAGGTTTGGGCTAATGAACATGGATTGACTCCACTCGACAAAATGTAAGTGGAACATTAATAGGGATTGTGAGGATTTTTAAGGCAGGGGGGGGGGGGGCATGGCTCTCCTCCGCTACCCAAATCTTGGTGCTTTTCCCAAGTGATATTAGCCCATGTGTTTGCTTGCAATACGAATTTGATTGTGCTGATGCAAAAGCATGACAGTGTAAATGATTTCGGTATAAATTATGATTTATTTTTATTTTAAAATTTATCTTATTTCGTTTAATTGCAGTACAAATTAAGTAAGAAAAGACATAAAGAAGAATAAAGTAAAACCCAAAAGAAAATTAAACAAGAATGAAATTTGTACTTGATACTTTCTTTCAACTCTCCTTGCAATTTATACAATACAAGTTTCTTTTTTTTATCTCAATTCCCTCTCTGAATTGAATTTCTTCACATTAGTTTTAAACCTGATGACAGGAATAACTTGTTCATGCAGAAAATGCAATGTACTACATATTGAGCTGACTAATATATAATGAAAGTAAACGCATGGCTGATCAATTATCCATTTATCCACTCGCATCACCTCTTAGGTACCTTTATATTTTTAATTATTAGTTGATTAAAATATGTAAGCATTTGTTTCTCTCATCTGTCTTTTGATCACAAGAAAGGGCCGATATAACATCATCCAAATTAAAAGGTCTATCAGATATCATAAAAGATATCTAAGGACCAAATCCATGTCATAAATTAAGATTTACATTCACTATCAACTGTAATATAGGCACTATTACACTGAAATCACCCATGCGTCACATTCTAATTAATATCATCTCCAACGAAATGAACCATGAAATTAATTAACAACTGAAACAATATCCTTCTTTAAATTTCTTTGTGCACTTTGTTTGTCGGGGGTGCTCACGGTTTCGCCCAATGGTGGACATATATTTGAAACTGAATTGATTATATGGTTTTTGCATTGCTTCAAATGTAAATTGAATCGAATCAATCAATTAATTTTCTGATCAATTTGGTTTTTTGGCATTTTATATTAATAATATATATGTGTGATCTGGTAGTTCCTTGCTAAAGGACAATTTGGACGTCGGGCTGATGAGGCCGACAGGCCGAGTTGTAAGAAGATAGAGTCAGAGTATCCAAGATGTTTTATTCGGGGTGGGCACTCCAATGCTTAAGTCAGTGACAAGAGTAAAAAGAGAGCAAGAAAGCTTATAATGCAATGAGAAATATTAGTGCACAATTGTGCATATCTTCTGTAGGTGAAGGAGGTGCTTTTATATAGGTCTTATGTAATGCGTCTGAGATTTCCAAGAGAATGTGGCTTATTGGCCCGCCATCCTCGGAGGTGGTTCTAGCGGATAGCAATAAGGCTTATCCGATTATCTCCGAAGCAAGTGGCATGGAACTCAACTCTATCACTCAAATGGTGTGGTCCTGAAGGAACCAGAGATGATTAGTCACACATAGCGGAAGTCGGTTTCCGCACCATGTAGGTCACCACCTCGGACCTCAGTCATGTGTACTCGGAAAGAGATCGGCTCTCCCACCGAGATCTTTGGTCTACTTCGTTGAAGTATGTATGTCATGTAAAGCTATGCCATCTTTGGCTCCAACTAAGGTGATGTTGGGTGCTAATACTAGTCTGCTGAGGCATCCAAGGTTTGTTCGAGGTAGTTTCAGTTGTCTGACCTGATGATTAGGACATGTCACTGCCTATGTGGTACCAAGGTGTTATGCAACGGTTTAGAAGTGCCTCATGGCATGAATTCATTGGAGGGCTAAATTACCCCTCATCAATTGCACCCCACTCCTAAGTCGAGGTTAGCTCAGCGAAAGGAGTAACTTGCTCTTGGAGGTCTCTGGCTCAAAGTAACTTAGTTTAGCAGGTTCGTTGGCGCCGCCCCAATTGGCTTACCCGAATCGGTTTGATAGGCCACGCTGAGGGGGCACATAGACTTTGTGCGATAAATTCAAATTTCAAATAGGGTGCGCAATATTTAAATTTGAAACTATTATTGGAACTTGAAGTGGTACGCCCTTGTGAACCGTTGGATTGGACATATCACAGTCGTTGGTTGCTTAAGTCCTCTGCTTATATATAGGGGGCCCCTTGGGGGGTCCCATTTGCACAGTCTCTTGGAGTTTTGGAGTAGTAGAAGTGAGAGGGGTCAGAGAGCTCAGCAAACACAAGTGTGGTCGGCGAGGTTGGTCTAGTTTTTTCTTAGTCTTGTAAGTGAGTCATTTTTCTCTTTTCCTTCTAGTATTTATATCTTCCTATGAGTCAGAGGGGGAGTATTTCTAGGTTGCTTAAGCTGAGGAGGGAACCTTGGCTCAAGAGTGGCGAGGATCCCAGAAAGGGGTTTCGACTTCTCAATGCCAGCCAAAGACTAGGTCAGAGTTGGGACCCATCGAGTTGAGTGGTGAGGAGATATTAGATTTAATCAATACCTACTACAAATTGGATATTTATAACTATATACAACCTAGAAAGAACTAGTTCCCTTAGAGTTATGGATGAATTGATGTCTATATCTTTAAGGAGGCCTTGGTGGCTGGACTCCCTCTCCATCCTTTTATCTGTGAGGTGCTTAGATTTTACAACGTCAACTTAGGTAAACTCCATTCCAACTCCATTAGTTCCACTGTTGGTATCATCTCCTTTTGCCATGGCTTTGACTATCTCTAATTTGTCGATAACTTCTCAGGGCTCTGCCAAGTAAAAAGGATGCATGGTGAGCCCTACTGCTTTTACTTATGCTACCAAGCTAGCTTCAAACACCTGGGTGGCTTCCTTGTTAAGGTGGTGCATTGCAAGAGGAGGTTCTTCTTCTTGTCTCAAGAGAATGACTGACGTATGGGCACCCTGGAGGACCGACCTAAGAGGTCCCGAAAGTTAAATTCAATGAGGAACTACTGAACGAGGTACAATTTCTTCTTGGTAGAAAATCATTGGTCAATGAGTTTCTAACCTAGGTGATGTTTATCCGAATTGGTCTGAGCCCTTAGGATAGGCCGCCCTTGTTATACTTAGCTTTTTCTTGGTTTACCATGCTTTATTGCTTTGGTTGACTTTTCCTTGTTCCTGTGGTAGATATGTCCACCACCTCATCTATCCTGAATGCTGCTAAGAAACCCTCCAAGAGAAAGAGAAGAGTCGATGACTCTTCCCATATGTTGGCAATGGAGAAGTGGTCAACAGAAAGGAGGTCAGCCAAAAGGGAGCATGATATGGTGAACTTGGAGGAGGAAGGCAGAGACAAGATGTATGGTGATGCCCCATGTCCCTATGCCCAACCCTACCCTTGAAGCCTCCAGCTCACATGGTTCTACTTTCATTCCTCACTGGTGCATTTCTATAACAGACTGGATATGGGATCCTCGATCACCCTTGAAGTCAGGGGGAATCCTCCTTTCCAAAGATGTTTGGGTCTATGGAGACTAGGCCTCTATAGAACTTGATACGAGAATTATTCAGCATATCCTCTCAATAAGCATCTCTTTGTTGGATACTTATACATGCCTTCCATCGGTATTAACTACTCTACTTCTAGTGTTCTTAAGCCAACACCATGGGCCAAATCCTATTGGATTGAGTTGCTATCTCGGAGAGTACCGCCGATATGTTGAAGGCTAATATGTAGAGTCCCTCCAATCTCAGTAGGAGGGTGCTCAGCTTAAGGTAGAGGAAGATTGTTGGCAACTCGGCAACACCAACGCCGGCTTGACACGAGAACTAGAGGAGGCTAAGGCTAGGATGCAACATTATGATCAAGACATCACCAACCTGACCAGAAAGGTGCAGCAGCGAACTCGATAACTTGAGGAGAGGCGGAGAAAGCAATCTGAGGACATCCATCGAGCTCAGGGTTTAGCCATTGAAGAGTTTCATTGCTCGCCCGAGTATTTCTAAGAGAGAAGGTGGAATTTGCTACGCCCACCCTCTAAAAGGGCTTCAAGCTATGCCACCACTTCCTCAAGTTCCTCCATTCACATTTTGACTTTGGCATAGTGTCCATTAGGTCAGTCCCCAAACCGATAGCCAATGAGGTTGATGCAAAGCTGGAGACTGGGGGGAGGATGATGAATAGGGTGACAAGAATGATGCCGATGAGGGTGTTGGCAGCAACAACGGTGAGGACGAGTAGTGGTCTTAACTGATTGATTGAATTTTTTTTCTGCTTAAGTGTATCCTAGGCCTATGTGCTCGATAGATTCTTTTTCTCTCCTTTTTTAAAGTATCATTATTCTTTTCTTCATCGACTATCGACCAATAGCTCTTTTCATTAGGGCCATCCATAGATGGTGAACGAAAAGAAACAATATATTTGAAGCAATTTGGACCAAGATGAGTAATTTTAAGCCTATGGTACAGAAGATCTTGAATAAGTCCATAGGAACTTTCAAAGATAAAATACATATGTTGTATGAACAAACTATTTGTTGGAGGTGAATTATGTAACCAAATTTTTGTAGAGATATTAATACAAATGAAAAGAAACTAAATGAAACCCAATATAATGTTGCTGAGGAGACAAAGCTCCAATGTGAACTTGATAAACTACTGGAGTTAGAGGAACTCTATTGCAAGTAATGGGCCCATGTGGATTGGTTGAAAGAGGGGGATAAACAAACTGGGTAAGACAATAATGGTTAATGGATCTCTGACCCTTTAACTATTTCAGATTTTTCTAGAGATTTCTTTTCAACCTATTCACAAATCCAATGTTGGATCTATTTAAGACTACTCTCATTTATCAGCAAATCATGAGTGATATGACTTCGACCCTTGTAAATCCCCTACAGCTGAGGAGGTGAAGAAGGCAGCTCCAATAGCTACTACGGTGATGGAGTTCATGATGTGGGGTTTCTCAGCGATGACTTCACTCTCAAGAAAGAGTTGGTTCTATTTGTCCCTTGTTGGGGCAAAGCTTCACTTCAATTTTGTTTAAAACTATTTGGACTGAACAAATTCGAGTAATTCATAAAAAACTCAATTTTTGTCTACCCCTATTCAGTGAGAACTCAAAAGATATAGGCACTATTTGTTACGGTTTCTATTTATTTGATAAATTGTGTCTCATCATTGCTAAATCAGCATTTATTCCATCATGTCAATTTATAGGCAGGTATTGACAAAAGTTGGTCTTGATTTATATGCACACCAACTGTGGGGAAAGCTTCATTTTAACGCTTCTCCCAATGGTTAAGCATTTATTCACTATTCCATTGATGTAGCGCTTAATGACACACAGTGGCATCTAGTCATCAACAAATCCTAAAAAAACGTTTACCAACCACTTTTTTTCGGTTTTGAAAACAAATCAAATACAAACCTTTAATTAATAAACGGAATCCATGCCAAACATATACATAATAACACCTCTCCCATATCAATTCACCCAAATGACTTGAAAGTAAAATTTTAAATTAGTATCAAATATATTTGTTGAATACTTATTAGTGTATTCTTCACCAAGTGTTCCTATTAATCGTCCGTTTTATCAAAAGCTTTTGACTTTTATTCTCAATGAGCATAGTGGTTGAGAATACAGTGATCTCATTCCACCATGCAATTTTTTTAATTGACACTACAAGAAAATAGACCTATAGTTACGGATAAAACCGTAGCTATAAATGCAAAAAATCGTAGCTATAAGTCTATAGCTACAAACTGGCTACGGTCAAGAAATGGTAGCTATAGTCACGGTGGCTATAGGCAATAGCTACGGCTGACCGCATCCATAGCTACAACTAACCTATAGCTATGGTTTTTGCTTGTAATCTGCAATAGACCTGTCCATACTTCTTCAAAAAATATTTAAGAGGGGTAAGTAAACTTCATATACCCCCTCTATAGTAGGGGGGTCCCATCAAGTCGTACATCTCTTTCCTCACAATTTCTCAGATTCTTAAAGAAAACTAAATAATTCTTAAACTACTTGACCAATGACACGGAAAATTTAAGCATAAATGCACTATTGTCACGGGAGTAGTTCTGCAACAGAAGAAACCCGTGCAGCGTCCAGACTAAGGTAGGCCAGGACAAGCCTTTGTGTGCTTGGAGGCTAGGAGTTGTCCGAAGAGATGGCTCCACCAAGGTTAGTAGCACTGGATCATGACCTCAAGTCACATGGCGGGGGCATTCGGTTGGTTCTGGCCGGTCCATGGGAGGCGCCCCTTACGTTCTAAAGGGGGAAGGCCATGATGTGAGGTGACTGTGCACCGAAGAGGTGATTGGGCACCGATGTGAAGGGACTCCTGAACGCCGATGATGATGGGCACCTGTGTGCCATGTTGAGAGGCAACCGCTTTGGCCGGAACACACCTGTGCGCTAGGGGCAACGAGATAGCTCAATCAGCTTAGGCAATGGGCTGGCGTGGTGAAGGGTCATGCTTGAGTCAGGCCCACATGCCAAGCTTCCCTTGAGTGTCGGTAGCGCAGTATCGGTCCATGCACTGTCCCCATGAGCATGTGTGCACCCATGTGGAATCCTAGTAGCCATGCTAGTCATTAACTAGGGCCACCCGCAAGGGAAGTTGGTCTAAGAGTGCCAAGGTTAGGCACCTAAGGAGGTCGACTACCCCTCTTCAAAGAGTACATTATGATTTTGGTGGTATGCCTGAAGATAACATCAATTTTTCCAAAAATCTTATAGGCGAAAATGACGGTGATGTTCCTTAACGTAAGCCTGACAAGCGTAAGTAAGGCTAAGCATGTGTCAGACCGTAACACTATGGCTAGAAAATTCAAACTACTGAACCCCACGTACAATGATCAAAATGACAATGCAACTATTTTTCAAAAATTCAGAAATTCATAAATTCCAGTTTTGACTCTTCAACTTCTCCATCACCATCACTTGTTCAATGTAAGGGGGTTCAAAAACACAAGAAGCAATTTCGGACTTGGAGATAAAAAACGACTTACAATAAATTAAGTGCAAAAATTGTTGGGAAATTTACACATTTTATTTCACATGTACAAAGTGCATTTCTGAAATTTTTGTCTATAGTTGCTTGAAATATATGCTGCAAGCGGTTTCTGAATGCCCTGAAACAAAAAGGATCAAATGTAGAAATGAGAACAAGGAATTGTTTAAGAACAGTTCATAGACTATATCAAAGATTTGAAGCCTTGGCTCATCTACATCTAGGTGATCATGACGATTGAAACTGCCTATTTGATTCATTTCTGTACACAGAACAGGTCTAATAATTCATAGGGGTGCAACTTGTGCGGGCCCAATCCAAGCTCGATCGGACCAATCCAACAGGTAATTTTACATGAGTTGAACTTGAATTTTTAGTAATCAGCCATAGCTCAAAAGATAGGATTTCTTTTTTCTTTTTCAAACTGGGGTCAGGCCTAGGCCCTTAGGAAGCCTGAACTCAACCTAAGTCTGTTTCAACCTCATCCCAAACTGAGCTCCGCCAGATTATATGCATATTATACATATGCTTATATCTACTTTTAGTGTAAGCTGACTTCAAACTTCAATGCAGGCTGGACTCGGGTTGAACAGTTTGAGCTTAACCTGAGGTTTGGTCCAGGCTCAACCTAATTCTTAGGGTTGGTCCTGGGTTGAGTTAAAACCCAGCCCAGCCCGTCCGATTAGCAACTATAACAATTCATGATTACCGTCTTACATCTCCGACGTTTCATTTAGATTTAAATAAAATTTCAGGCCATAACTAATAATAATTAAGAAACCTTACAAGTCAAATTAGACAAACAAAGCATACCTCAATCTAGAAAGGCAAGGTTATTTGTGGCTATCTCTCAGCAACCTTTCCATTAGGACTCTTGACTCCAACCCATTTGTCCCACTCAATTCACCCATACCCACCCATTCTATTGGTGGGTCAATATGGGTCGAGCAATCCACTGGGGTCAGTGAAAAAGGGTTAGGGTGGGTTGGGTTGAGCTACCCATTAGGGTTAGGATGGGTTGGGTTGAAAGGGTCAAGGGTTGGGCCGACGATTTCGTCAAGCCTCACAATAAGAAGTGCGTTAATTTGAGTTGATTTTTTATATTATATTTTTATAAATTTATAAATTTATAAATTTTAATTCATATTTTATAAATCTCTAAGTTAATATTATATTTTTATAAATTAAAAAAGTAAAATAAAATAACAACAGATATAATAATTAAAATATAATAGGTGGATATATTTAGTGTCTTGGACTCTTGATTGACCCATTATAAATAAAATTATATGACAGCTACGCATCCCAATATACAAATTGTAATATATTGCTTCTTATATATCATTAAAACTTACATTTTCCATGTACTTATATACTATTTTATGATTATTTTGATCTTAATTTTAGTGTTATTAATGTATTTAAAAAAATGTGTGTATTTTCCTAGCATATCCATACGTTTTCATATTTTTTATCCATATCCATGCATTTCCAAAGTGTATCCGTATTCGTGTTATTTGATATAATACCCGATACTCGATACCAATACTTTAATCCTTGACTTTAGTAATTTGAAAATCTCTGTTCAGGTCGAAAGTGTCTGAGTAAAGGTTGAGCCCTCCTCCTACCATTTTTGTCGTGTTTTTATGGTATGTTTTCATGTTTTCTAGTGTTTTCATGCATTTTCTACAATTTTTTATTTTTTTTCATTTTCTAATTTTTCTAATTTTTGGTATTTTTTGCAAATTTCTAGTATTTTTCTGCATTCTCTGAAATTTCCTGGTATTTTAATCCATAATTTTTGCAATTTTTTGCTATTTTATGTTATTTTTTGCAATTTTCTGTATTTTTCTACAATTTTTTAGTATTGTTTTCTGAATTTTTGTAAATTTCTGGTACATGGGTTGACCCGATCCGTCTCTATATATAGGTGAGGTAGGTGGGTTACTATGGGTGAGGATAGGTAATGATCAATATGGATGAGTCAAGTGGGTCAATATGGATGGGTTTGGATGACCAAGGGTTTGGGTGGGTATGATTAGGGGTGTCAATTGGACTGGGTTTGGTTCAATCCGGTCAAGTCCAATCTAAGTCCATTACAAATGGACTTGGTCCAATCCAGTCCAATGAATATTTTGGACCGGTCCAGAGGTTGTCCAATCTGTTCAAATTCCTATTAATTTAGATTGGTTTCTGATGCAGCGCGATCCGGGCACTCCTAGCTGGCGGCTGGCTGGCTCCTTGACAGTCAACACGCGGCACCTGAGAAGATGAAAGGAAGGATTCCCGGGGACCTGCCCGGTGGGAATACTCCGACGCTTAAGTTAGTACTGTGTATGGGGAGTAAAGAGAGAAAACGAGAGCTAAGAGTGGAGGTCGCGCTTTATCACTATATTTGAGAGGTTAGAGGTCTCAACCGAGAGAGAGCTTCTCCTTTGCCTTGAGGGCTTTTATAGGAGCGCTCTTGCGAGATCGGGCATAACCGCCACTGGGTCCCTACCACAGCTGTTACCTGCCAGGGCTGAACAGGTGGCCATTGGGGTGTACTCCTTACTCGGGCGAGTGACACATCCCCATAGTGACAGGCACGCCTCCGCCTACTGAGAGACGTGGGCGCAGACTGTCGAAAGGACAGGGACTGCACCATCAGTTAGGGGCGTGGCCCAGTCCGATGGGTACGGCTTATTAAATTGAAGCTTCCTGAGGAATGCTTGTGTGACCCATTCGCGAGCTACTTTGCAATGAGCTTCAAATACTTCGGAAGTACCCTTAGTAGAATTGGTTCTCGGATGACTTGCCTTGTTCGGGAGCTCAGGCGAGCCGGCTTTCTTAGCTCGCAAGTTAAAGTTTTCCTCGGAATATCCCTTGAGGTAACTCGGGGGACCCGGAATCCGCATTGTGGCGAGCCCCTCCTTTACCCCGCTACCATGTAGCGAGCTGCTTTATGGGTCTATCACTTAGCCGTACTGAACCACGATACTGAGTTGTCGCTTACGCTGAGTCAGCGTCCACGTGTCGTTGTTTCATAGGTCGAATCAAATTGTCCTTCATCAATTGCCCCCCACTCCTCGGGCTAAGAGTGCCGCCTTAGCGCGGGGAGTTTATGTAGCTCGATGGACTGATTTGACCGAAATTCAAACTTGATTGACTATCTTCAATAAATGCATTTGTGGGAATCAAGAGATCTTCTGATTTCTCTGATTTTTCAGATTCTGAAAACGTGCTGAGGTGGCCTTTAATTCCGAATGTCGTGCAGCTGCGACTACCTTAAACGTGGAAGACGTGCCGCCAATCGCGTTCGGTTTTCAGGAGGCATGCGGTCAGGGCGCCCACAGACTGTTGGATCTACTTTGATCCGGGCCGTCGGTTTGAGAGGGCGAGGGCTATAAATGGGGGCCCCCATCGGCCCTATCTCCGTCCACGCCATCTTGCTTTGGGCTCTGAGGTCGCGTACTTCGCTTAGTCTACTCGAGTTTCTCAGTCTGCT
>NW_010729156.1:1350853-1374271 GCF_000365185.1 Nelumbo nucifera | reverse complement strand
TGTCTTGTGACTTGTGTACACATGCATTTTGCTTCCTGTTGGACTAATATCTTGTGATCTTTTGGCAGCCATCATGTCTAGTGCCGATTCGTGCCGCCTTCTCTCGGGCAGCCAGAGACGCCAGGTGAAGAGGACGTGTCCCGATCGGACCCCTCCTTCAGGAAGCACTGAGTTCGGGTCTGCCGAGTCGGTCCTGCCCTCTCCTCCGCCCAAGGTTCCGATGCCCCCTCCTGAGGGGACTAGTGGGGTCAACCCTAGGGGAAGCGAGTCCTCTCTGCCAGGGGAGGCCCCCTATAACCCCCTTCAGCCCCATCCTTACCCCCGGTTCCCAGTGGAAACTGGGAAGGTGTAAACGATTATCTGGTAGCTCGCCGGAGGAGTCGGAAGGCAATCAGTAATGACGAGATTGCTCAGTGGGAAAACATGGAGCCTGGGGATCTCTCTGCATTCGCCTCCACCCACTGCATGGTGGTAAGTGGCCTTTTTCCCTTCTTCCCTCTCGTTTTGCCCTTTTTTCGCTGTCTTCTTATCTTCTTTTTCGTTTTTCCCTTCTTCCCTCTCGTTTTTGCTCTCCAGACGCGCATCCATCGCATCGACGCCCTCGACCAACGTGCTGCCAGTCAGAAGCTTCAGGTCAAGCTCGACCGGATCCGAGGTAAGCTCCATCACACTCGTAAGGGAAGCGAGTCTCAGGAGCTGCTCGTYCATGACCAGGAGGCTCAAATCGCTCGGCTTACTGAAGAGAGCGCACACTATAGGGAGGAGTCGTCAAGGATGGCGGGGGAGAGGGAGCTCCTCAGGCAACAGGTGCGGGAGTTGGAGTCCACTCTTCTAAATCGGACCCGAAACTTCGATCAGATGGTGGACACTGAGCGAGAGAAAGCGGTCTGGGATTTCAAAGACTCCCAGGAATTTCATGACCTCCAGGCAGAGTATGGTTCGGGTTCGTACCGCTTAGGGTTCAAGCTCTGTCAGTGGCTGGTTCGGAAGAAGTTCTCCGGGCTCAACCTCGACGGCATTACTATGAAGGGTCTGTCCCCTGAGACAACAGAGCAGGCGGATGAAGAGGAGCCTGACTCTCCGGGGGATGAGGAGGCGGATCCTTGAGATGGCGTTTCTCTGGACTTCTGTGGCTTCCGGATGCCATAAACCCGGTCTTTCACTAGTTTTTTGGTTGGGCGATTGTGCCCTATGATGATAAAACCTTTCCCGAGTTGTTTAGCTCGGTTGCTGCACTTGTTATTTTCCTTTACTGTATCCGTTTGTTGTTTGTTTTTTTTTTTTTTTTTTTTTACAATGAAAGCCTCTTCTTCTGAATATGATGAACTCCTTTTGTTTTTGCTAAAGAGATCTCATCATTTGGGTTATTGAAGTAACCTACCCAAAGTAGGGCTCTTCGGTAGGCGTTCTCCCTATGTCACGTTTAGGGCCTCCATGGCATACCGCAAAGTGATTACTATGCACATCCGAACTAGGCATTGGTTGGTTATCCTTTAGTTCGACCGACGTATCGAGACGAGCTGTGCTTCGTAGGGTTCGAACCCGAGTTGCTTACGCCTTTAATACTTCATACTTTGCCTTCGCCATTGAGGTAGCTGTCTTTCTTCACGCCGAGGTCTTCGTTAGCTCAGTGTTTTGGCCCTTAGGCTTAGGGACCCGTAGTCCGCTCTTGGATTCTCCCGCGCCGAAGTGGCAATTGGGGTCTTCTTGTTCCGAGGTCATGTTAGCCCAGTATTCTGGCCCTTAGGCTTTGGGAGCGGCTCGTGGCCTACTCGATTCTTATGTGTAATACTGCCTCAAGTTGACAATATTCCATGCTCGAGGTACTTGTTTCCCTTCGAGGGTCTCGAGCTCGTATGTTCCTTCCCCGAGCACTCGTTTCACTCGGTAAGGACCTTCTCAGTTGGACCCGAGCTTGCCAGCGCCGGGTTCAGGCACCATAACTTTACGAAGGGCTAGGTCGCCAACGCGGAGGTTTCGCTTCTTGACCCTAGTGTTATAGTACCGAGCTACTCTTTGCTGGTAGGCTGCGGTCCTAATGTACGCGAGGTCCCTTACTTTGTCGAGTAGGTCGAGGTTGGTATGTAACTCATCTTCATTTGTTTGATCACTGTATGCTTCTAGGCGCAACGTAGGTACTTCGATCTCTGCGGGGATCACTGCTTCGGTGCTATAGGTGAGATTGAAGGGTGTTTCTCCCGTGGCGGTCTTTTCCGTGGTCCGGTAGGCCCATAGGACACTGGGTAGTTCATCTGCCCACAATCTTTTAGCTCGGTCTAGCCGTGCCTTTATTCCGTGGAGGATTGCTTTGTTCGTGACTTTTGCTTGGCCGTTTGCTTGAGGGTACGCGACTGAAGTAAAATTTTTTCGGATCCCCATGTCTCGGCACCAGTCTTGAAATTTGATGTCCACGAACTGTTTGCCGTTGTCGGAGATCAATACCCGAGGTAATCCGAAGCGGCATACGATGTTCTTCCAAAAGAAGTTTTGGACATTTTGGGCTATTATCGTTACGAGGGGTTCGGCTTCTACCCACTTGGTAAAATAGTCCATTGCTACCACTAAGAAATTCTTTCCACCCGTTGCTGGCGGCAAAGGCCCGAGTAGATCGATGCCCCACTGTGCATAGGGCCACGGACTGGTGAGATATTTGAGGTCGGCAGCGGGTTGGTGGTAAATATTGGCATGTCTTTGGCATTTGTCACATTTCCTAACGAGTTCAATGACATCTGCCTTCATTGTTGGCCAATAATACCCTTGTCGAAGCGCTTTTTGGGCGAGGGCCCTGCCCCCCAAGTGTCTGCCGCACAGACCCTCATGAGTGTCGCGGAGTGAGCTCGGCTTTGGTAGGTCACAAGCAACGTAGGTAGGGGAGCATGTAGGATCTTCTGTACAGTTGCTCGTTTATCATGACGTATTTAGCTGCTTGGCGCTGCACCCTTCTAGCTACATTGTGATCTGCAGGGAGGGTCCCGTGTAACAAGCAGCTCATGAGTGGGTCAATCCAACTCGGCTCTGCTTGAACGACGGGAGCGACCTCCTCTGCCCCCCTGAGAATGCTAGGCCGAGACAGGTCCTCTATGTACACGGTTCTCATGGTGATGTCGCTCGTGCTGGCTAACTTGGACAGGGCATCGGCCTCAACGTTCTCCGACCTAGGGATCTGTCTGATGAAGTGTGACTAAAAGTTTAGCAGGGCCTCTCTGACTTTGGCTAAGTAGGCGACCATGGTTGGCTCGCGAGCTTCATATTCGCCAGTGACCTGGTTGACCACGAGCTGGGAGTCGCTGCAGATAATGATATGCTTGGCTTTTACTTCCCTGGCCAAGGCTAGTCCGGTTATCAATGCCTCGTACTCCGCTTTGTTGTTAGACGCCTCGAACTCGAAGCATAGCGCGTATTCCAGTTTCATGGTGCTTGGGCCGTGCAGAACTATTCCAGCACCGCTGCCCAGCCGGTTCGAGGAGCCATCTATGTGAAGGATCCAGGGCTCCTCATCCCAGCTCGCAGTCGGCCGAGCTAGGAGAGGTGCCACATTGGCTACTACTTCACGGGGTTCGGACTCGACCGACCTGGGAGCTTCGGGCTCACCTAAGGTGGGAGCCTCGCGCTCAACCGGCCTGGGAACTTCGGAGCTGAATGTGCATTCGGCTATAAAATCTGCCAAGGCTTGGGCCTTAACGGCAGTTCGCGACTTGTACTAGAGGTCGTACTCGCTGAGCTCGATGGCCCACTTCGTCAACCGACCGGAGACCTCAGGCTTAAGCAATACTTGCCTCAGAGGTCTGTCGGTAAGGATGATAAAAGTATGAGATTGGAAGTACGGGCGGAGCTTCCGGGCTGCAATTATCAACGCGTATGCTAGCTTTTCCATCTCTGGGTATCTCGTTTCTACTCCCTGCAATACTTTGCTAAAATAGTAGATGGGTCGTTGGACCCGATCTGCTTCCTTTATTAGTACCGAACTAACCACCTCGTCGCTTGCCGAGAGGTATAGTTCTAAAACATCGCCCTCATCGGGCCGGGTTAGGGTCGGCATGCTAGCAAGGTATTCCTTGAGCTCGTCGAACGCAAACTGGCAATCTTGGGTCCATTCGAAAACTTTGCCCTTTATTGCCTTAAAGAACGGTAGACAGCGGTCTGCCGACTTAGACATGAAACGGCTTAGGGCGGCTATGCAGCCATTCAACCTCTGAACCTCCTTCGGCTTCCGGGGTGGTTTCATGTCTAAGATGGCCTTAACCTTATCCGGGTTGGCCTCAATGCCGCGCCGGTTAACGATGTATCCCAAGAATTTACCTGAGGTCACGCCGAACACACACTTGTTCGGATTCAATCTCATATTGAACTTACGCAAAATTCCAAAAACAGAATGCAAGTCTTGTATTAATTCATGTGAGACTTGGGTTTTGACGACCATGTCATCTACATAGCATTCTACTTTTCCGCCAATTAACGGCGCAAACAGTTTATTTACAAGCCATTGAAAGGTTGCCCCTGCGTTTTTCAACCCGAAGGGCATAACCTTGTAATAGTACAGGCTGAATTCAGTGATGAAGGCAATCTTTTCTTCATCTGCCGGGACCATCTTGATCTGGTTATAGCCTAAGTAGGCGTCCAAGAAACTTAGCAACTCATGCCCTGAGGTCGCGTCCACCAAACGGTCGATTCTGGGGAGCGGGAAGCAATCTTTTAGGCAAGCCCGGTTCAGGTCGGTGTAGTCGATGCACATGCGCCACTTGCCATTGGCCTTCTTTACCAGGACGGGGTTGGCTACCCAGCTTGGGTAGTGGACTTCTCTTATGAAGTCCGCCGCGAGGAGCTTCTCAACTTCCTCACCAACCGCTTCCCACCGTTCCAGGGCTAGGTTGCATTTCTTCTATCTAACGGGCCTAACTACAGGATCGGCGTTCATCTTGTGAGTTATGAGTTCGGGGTCTATACCGGGCATTTCTGTCGTGGACCATGCAAAAATATCTAAATTTTGAAGTAAAAAACATACCAGTTCGAATCGTAGGGGCTCCTGGACGAAAGCGCCGATCTGGAGCGTCCAAGCTGGGTCTGCTGTTGAGGTCGGGACTGCGACTGCTTCTTCCGTGGGCGTAGCTCATTCTTCGCCTTGCTCCGTGGGTCGTTCCAGTTCAAGGTTATCGGCCACCTTGGTTTTCTCCTTTAGGGCGGCAACATAGCACTTGTGGGACTCGAGCTGGTCGCCCCACGCTACTCCCACACTGAAGTCTGTTGGGAACTTCATGGCCAAGTGGTAAGTGGAGACCACCGCCCATAGGGAATGGGTGATCGGTCGACCTACTATGGCATTGTAGGGAGAGGGGGTTGCTACCACTAGGAAGTTGTGTTCGAATCTGACCACACAAGGACATGTGCCGATCTCTATAGGTACTGTTATTTTCCCAAGGGGCCGGACTTCTTCTCCACTGAAGCCTACCAAAGGAGTGTCTGCGGGCTTCAGGTCGCTTCTCTGCAACTGGAGCTGGTCAAATGCGGCTTTGAAGGGTATGTCGACCGTGCTGCCCGAGTCAACGGGTACGCACCTAACCTCGAAGTCGTTGATTCTCAGCTTTATTACGAGCGCGTCGTCGTGGGGGTAATGGACCCTTTGCGCATCGTCTTCAGTGAAGAGAATTGGCTCTTCCGTTCTCGGCCGCTTTGGGGGTTCTGTTCCTCTCGGGTGACCTCGCGAACCGACGTCCAAGCTGCCGCAAAGGTGCACCCTGCAACGATCGAACCTCCCACTATCATGTGGATGGTTCCCCAAACTGGCCTCTCCTCTGCGGGCTGTTTCTGCGATTGTTCGGCCGGCCTGCTACTGGACTCGGGAGCGTCTTTGCCATGCTCCCCTTGCCAACCTGTTCTATTACCATTATTAGTGTTATTATTATTTTGTACAAAGTTTCTCAAATATCCGCGACGGATGAGCTCCTCTATCTCGTCGCGGAGGTTTTTACAACTCTCGGTACTGTGACCGTGGTCTTTGTGAAAGCTGCAATATAGACTCTTGTTTCTTTCATTGGGATTCCCCCTCAGACGGGGCGGCCACTTCAAGTACGGGGCATCCTTGATGGCGATCAGGATTTCGGCTCACTTTGCGTTCAGTGGAGTGTAGTCAGCTCAGTCTGGTGCAGGAGCTTGGAACAACTGACCCGCCTTTGCACCCCGAACTATTTCCTTTTTTCTTCGGGTGTCCTCCTGACTGGAAGGTTCCCCTTCTCTCTTTCTTTTTTCGGGTGCGCCCTCACCCTTCTGGTTGATCTCCTCCTCGGTGGCTATGAACTTATCTATAAGCTTTAGAAAGTCAATTATGGTCGTAGGTTGGTCAATGACCATGTGCCACTTGAACTCTTTGTGCTTTACGCCCTTCTTGGCCACTGCTAGGCGTACGGCGGGGTCCAGGCGCGGTATCTGCATATAAGCGTCGTTGAACCGCTTGATATAACTTCGGATGGACTTCCCTTCTCTCTGGGCTACGTTGAAGATGCTTTCTTCAGTCCGCGGGCACCGTTTGTTGGTGACAAAGTGGGACGTGAAGTTTTGTGCGAACTGCGCCCAACTTCTTATCGACCCGAGTGCCAAGTTCCGGTACCACGTGCGAGCTGCTCCCCTGAAAGTAGTGGAGAAGGCCACGCACATGCATGACTCACTGGCTCGCGCCAGGTGCATCTGTGACTGAAGGCGTCTACATGGTCATTCGGGTTGAACAACCTGTCATACTTGTCAAGAGGGGGAAGTTTGAAATCCTTGGGCATCGGGACTGCCAAGAGTTAGGAGGACAGGGGGGACGGAACCGAGAGGAGGGGAGCCTTGGCTTCGGCTGAGCCTACCTCTTCTTTGCCCATGAACCCGGGCAAATCGTGGGTGATAGATCGACGAGCTCGGCGGCGGCGTCTCTGCTTCTTGGTGGTCTCGGCATTCGTGCTGCTCACCTCCGCGCTGTCTAGAACGGTTTGCACTGGGAGTAGCCCGGTCTGTTGATGATGGTTGCGGACAGAAGGAGCCTGCTTAGAGTTTGTTGCCAGGATCTCGAACCGGTTTTCAAGGATCAGGGTTCCGAACTTCGACTGTCGAGGCGACGTTGACCTACCGTGCCGAGGTCCTCCCGACCTGTCCACCCGTGGCGAGATCAGGGTAGCCGGTCTCTCCCGTCTGCAATGGGGGGAGGCCTGGTTCTTTGGGAGATTTTGGGGGGCCTCTCCTCGGCCGGAGTGCTCGCTCTGGCGGCGAGATTTGGCTTGCTGCGAGGCCGGGTGCTGAGGCTGTTGAAGCTGAGGTTGGGGCAGCTGGGGGAACTGCTGCTAATACTGGTACTGGGAGACCTGGTGCAGCACATGTTGTTGATAGAGCTGGAGTTGTTGGAACTGTTGCATTTGGGCCTGCATGGCCTTCATGCACTGCATCAGGTCCTCTAGCCGGTTCGGGTTGGCCGCTGGGGGCACAACCGAGGGTTCGGTGAACGTCGTTCCGACTGTAGTGGGGAGTGGGGCGATGACAGGTGCCATTGTGAGAGGCACGTTCAAACTGGGGATTCCGTCCGCTAAGAGGGGGACGGTGAACTGTCCAATACAAACAGTAGGAGACTGGAGTTGCTCCTTGTAGTTACCCATTTTCGTGCCTCGTCCGACGTCGCTAGAGGAAGCCATGAGCGTTGGGTTGTTTCAAGGGAGAAGAAGTAACTGAAAGAATTTAAAGGGGAAGGCCTTTTGAAGCGATTCCCACAGACAACGCCAAATGGTGCAGCGCGATCCAGGCACTCCTAGCTGGCGGCTGGCTGGCTCCTTGTCGGTCAACACGCGGCACCTGAGAAGATGAAAGGAAGGATTCCCGAGGACCTGCTCGGTGGGAATACTCCGACGCTTAAGTTAGTACTGTGTATGGGGAGTAAAGAGAGAAAACGAGAGCTAAGAGTGGAGGTCGCGATTTATCACTATATTTGAGAGGTTAGAGGTCTCAACCGAGAGAGAGCTTCTCCTTTGCCTTGAGGGCTTTTATAGGAGCGCTCTTGCGAGATCGGGCATAACCGCCACTGGGTCCTTGCCACAGCCGTTACCTGCCAGGGCTAAGTAGGTGGCCATTGGGACGTACTCCTTACTCGGGCGAGTGACACATCCCCACAGTGACAGGCACGCCTCCACCTACTGAGAGACGTGGGCGCAGACTGTCGACAGGGACTGCGCCGTCAGTTAGGGACATGGCCCAGTCCGACTGGTACGGCTTATTAAATAGAAGCTTCCTGAGAAATGCTCGTGCGGCCCATTCGCGAGCTATTTTGCAACGAGCTTCGAATACTTCAGAAGTACCCATAGTAGAATTGGTCCTCGGATGACTTGCCTTGTTCGGGAGCTCAGGCGAGCCGGCTTTCTTAGCACGCAAGTTAAAGTTTTACTCGGAATATCCCTTGAGGTAGCTCAGGGGACCCGGAATCCGCATTGTGGCGAGCCCCTCCTTTACCTCGCTACCATGTAGGAGCTGCTTTATGGGTCTATCACTTAGCCGTACTGGACCACGATACTGAGCTGTCGCTTATGCTGAGTCAGCGTCCACGTATCGTCGTTTCATAGGTCGGGTCAAATTATCCTTCATCAGTTTCATCTCAAACCTGGTCCATTGACACCTATGTTCTTATCTTCTAGCAATGGACCATATATTGGCTCAGTCCAATATAAATTCATTATAGACGGACCAGGTCCAATCCAATATGCCATATTGGTCTAACGAGTTTGTCCAAATTCAAATATTTTATTGATCCGTCCAATCTGTCCAAATGGATTTTGATTTAGATGGAATCCAACTCAAAACCGGTCCATTGACATCCCTAATTATGACACTTTTAAGAAGCATTGATTATGGATCATAATGTTGGAGGGTCAGTATGAGTGAATTAATATTCAACCCTTATTCAACCCAAGCCAATCCACCCATGTGTCACACCTGCATTTCATTTCCATCCACTAAAAACTTTTCAAAGATCTTAGTTAATAAGGTCACCCAAAAATCATCCAGCTGAAGCTGTATTTGATGCATTTACATCAGTCATATATAGATTTCAGCACTTGATTTATCCCTATGCATAGAGTGGCAGGCAATTTACGAATTTGTATGCTTGTGAGTGCAATGTAGGTGCATGTGCATGTACATCCATGTATGTGAAGGACAAGGGTTACCGACTCATTAAGGGAAATTGAAAAATCAACTTTAAAGCTTTTTTTTTAATAAAATAAAATTTATAAAAAGCAAAACCCGCAATTGAATAAACAACATTCACTCCAAAATTTCTGCACCCATTTCACTAATTTATCTTTCTTTGTACAAAATGTTTAAGATTAGTTTTTCCTTCATAGTCAAAACTAGAAGTCAAATTAAGAGAAAAAAATGAAAGACGGTGACAATTGATGCATAGATCTATAATAGGTGAAAAAATGTACATGTGTGTATGCACGTAAGTGGTCAAATCAGATGTTCAGAAAAAAATACAATATATGTGTCGTACAGAAAACCATACTGCAGGAATGTTGGATATCGCATTTACCTACATTAACACTTCATATGAACATCTTATCGCCTATTCTGCAACACTTCTTATTGCATGAAATACAATCTCTTGACACAAATTTCTTGTATGTTCAAAATTCTCATCATAGATATCTTGGTAATTTGAAAAATAAAAACAGAAATAGAAAATACCTATGACACAGTAAGATGAGACATAGAATGAATTCACATGCATGTAATGTAAATAATGAATTCCTTAAAAATAGATTAATCTTTCTCATCATGACATGGTGGAGTCATTTCCTGATTCACTAACTTGTACACTATATTGCAATTAATTATAAAAGATTATATAAAATATCTACCAAGGTTCCTACCTTTTGTGTTTGTTTAGAATATAAAATACTACCAAATCGAAGTTTATTGGCAAGAACATTAGCCATGTGGAAGGGGAAAGAACAAACATAACTAAAGTGCAAGTAGGGAGGCACAAATTGGAGAAAATCACCTAAATTTCCCATCGCAGCATATTTTATTTATATTAATGAGTCAGTTTTAAATTGGAGAAATCACCTAGGATGCAAAATGCAATTGTAATATATTCAATAAATGGTACCAGTTTGTTTTAAAGTGGCTTAAATAGAAAAATGGGCTCATTTGGTTTGTAGGAATAAGGATTTGGAACTAGAATCGGAATGGCCAATTGTTTGATTGGATAGAATCAGAACCCCATTCTCATTTTTAGTGGAATGGCATTCTCCGTTTGAGAGAATGGCTACTTTCTCCCTCTTGGAAATTAAATGAGATCCCATTCTTGCTTGTCTCACTGTGAACCCAACAGGCTTAAGCTAGGAAATTAAAATATTTTATATTTATTTTGTCTTTTCATGTAGTAGGTAAAAAGTAATTTTAGTTGGGTCATTTTATACATTTTGTAAAATCTGGGTTAATCGAAAAGTGTACTTGAAGAAGCTTGGCTTGCCCAAGAAACTATTCTTGTATGACTCTAACCAAGAGAAAAACCAGAATACTATGAAGTAATTTTCAACCCTTCTCTTGCTCTGTTTTACTCTGTATTTTACTTCAATCTGCTGCATATAAATTCTCTGTTTCTCCACTTTGTATGCACTCATAATTAGCTGAAACTACAGCCAAATCCCAACAAAAAGGTTGACACCATGCTTTCGTTTGTGGTTTAAAAGTTAGTGATGAAAACAGATTCTCAGACCATTAATGGGTGGATGAGAAAGATCATTCTACCTGGTCATAGAGAGACTAGGGATATTTCGGAATACAAAACACAGCCAGGGATATTTCTGAATACAAGATACAAAGGGTCCACAATCTGTTACTTTTAAGGTTTAAGTTAAAACTATGCAGTCAACCAATCCTATATTTTCCAATATGCAATATGTGTATTTGAATTTTTTTTAAATTTACCCATGGTTAGAGTCAAGACCATAATCCACAATCTGTATCAGGAGACCTTAATAAACCCAAATAATGGATCGTGGAAGCTACAGAGATTGGGAACTAGATTCTAGAGAGAATATTAGAAGAGGTCAAAGGCAATCCCAATTCCCAGACAAGAAGGTTGACAAATTAATTTGGAAATTAGACACTAATGCTGGTTTGAAGGAAAAGTAGGGAAAAGAAGGAAAAGGAAAAAAAATCTTTACAAACCTTATATTAGTTTTTGTCTTTCTCTTCCTTTCCCTAACTTTTCCTTCAAACCAAACATGACCTAAAGGAAAATTCACTTTAAAGTCAGAATACAAGGCTATATGCAAAAGAAAAATAATAAAATATATAAAAAAAAAGCCTAAAAGTGAAAACTTAAAATGTGGAAAACTTTCAACCAAAACATTCTTCACCAAAGGGGTATAGAAACAGACAAGGAAATTGTTTTCTGTGGGGAAACTGAAGATACGGATCATATCATAAGAAAATACCAGTGCATCAAGACAAATTTGGGGATCAGGTGATGCTGTATCCCTTGCTAATGAGGAGATTGGAATCGGCAAGAAGAGAACGAAACTCATAAATTGTGTCCCAATTTCTGGGAAAAAAAACTGCTTTCTTTTTGGTTCATCTGGAAAAATAGATGCAATGATATTTTTCAAAAGAAAGGGAACATTGAAAATAAATTTTGATGCTTCCTTAAAATCAAATAGGGTGTTCTCGTTTGGTTGTATTGCACCAAATTCTTCAGGTCTGGTGCAAATAGCGGAAGGCGATTTTATTAGTATCACTTCCATATATAAATGTGGCAGCTGAGCACTGTGCAGTGGTAGAGGCATACAAGCTAGCAGCTCAAAGTGGCTTCAACAACATTTGGATCAAGGGGACTCTAAAGTTGTCATTGATTGTCTTCCAAAAAGTGTCTGGCTTCCATGTATATGTTCATCCCTATGCTCCATTAGTTTTTCAGTAAGTTACTTATTTGGGTAAATGGTAAATGCATTTATCTATGTTTTTTTGGTTTAATTTGGAAGAAATACAAATATAATTATATAGAGTACAAAACCTTGTATTTTGTATTATTTTATATATATTTGCACTGTACATATTTGTATTTGTATTCCTTCCAAACTGAAATAAAACAATTATAATTTTGTCATCTTTCCTCCAGATGGAAAAGGTTATTTATCCAAGTGATATCCATGAAAATATAATTTTTCTGATCCCCACATAAATCTAAGAAGAGAATATGGGTTTCTTGGTCAATAGGAATCAAAATCCCATTGACCAACTTCCCCTCTCAAAATCCAAAACACTAACAGACCCCTAGTTTGGGAATGCACCTTTCACATTACTTATTCACTCACATGGACAGGGAAATCAAACAACAAACTGGCTAGCAAATGTTGGTCATTATTTTTCTGTGGACTTCGTAGATAATTTTCCTTGGCCCTTGTCCTATATTTATTGGATGGACATATGGGATAGGGCTTTGCTTCATTAGGTCTTTGCTCCCTGATTGTATCAAAATAAAAAAGTACCTATAAGCATATTAAGGCTTAGTTTGGGAAGAGTACAAATACAAATATGTACAGTGCAAATAAATACACAATAATACAAAATACAAGGCTTTTCACTCTACATATTTGTATTTGTAGACGTGGGGTCTCCTACTCATGAGAACTCTACCCACGTCTACTTACAACTAGGGCTGTTCATAAAAAGGCCCAACCCGACCAAATCGACCAACCCAGACCAACCCAACCCGAGTTGGCCGGGTTTTCATCAGCACAGGTCGGTTTTGTATTGTGCAAATTCCTAAACCGATGATTCAGGTCGGTTTTGGTTTTCTTGTGAACTGACTTGGTTCCTAGTTCAAACATGAAGTTTCAAAGCCCATTAGGCCACCTAGTTTTTGAATGGTTGCAAGAAACTTTGGATTAGTGAATAGTGATTAATAAACAACTTTGTGATTAACTTTTCATTTAAATTTTATCATAAGAGATGGCTGAAATGATGTTCAATTTATGATTGTTTTTAAAATTAGCAAGATTTTATCACAGGGATGAACTTAGAACCGAAACCGACCCAAACTGACCCAACCCGACTCAAACTGACCAGGTTGGTTTTGCTTAACACTGGATCGGTTTCGGTTTCTATGTCAGGTAACCCGACCAGGTCGGGTCGGTTGGAAAAACAACAGTAAACCGACCCAACCCGACCCGTGAACAACCCTACTCACAACACACTACCCCCGTCAATTGGGAACATCTCCCCCTGCATAGTATTATGCAAGGGGATGAGATATTCTCCATGTGTGGCTGCGATGTTATGTGAGAAAACATGGACAGAGTTCTTGTGAGAAGGAGATCCGGACTCGTATTTGTACTCCTTCCAAAATGAGCCTTAGGCTGCATTTGGTTGCAATGCAAATGCAAATATGTACACTACATATTTACCCATTTTTGGTTCATGAATGCAAACACGATTCACATTTTAAACCGTTTTTGCATTCATTCTATTAGTTTGAAATCGGTGCAAAGGTGTGGCCCCATCATTACCTGCTCCAACTATCTTATGCTCCAATGCCTCAACTTTGGTCAAAAAGTTAATTATCAAATGAATACAAATTTGCATCCAAAAAATAGGTACAATAATGCTCTCTTTTTAGAGTATAAAAGTGTCAAAAAATGCAATTTTACTTTAATAAAAACGCTCACAGATGCAAACTTGGGTGCATAAGTACCCCAATTTAGCATTTGTATCGCAAACAAGCGCAGCGTTAAGTGCAAAAAATAAACCTATAACTAACATTAGAATCGGATTAACATTAAGGATCATTCACATGAATCAAAAACAACAATCTTACATCTTATCTTTAGGCAAATCATAATTACCAAGATATTCAATTATTTGAAGAATATGTGAAAGAGAAATAAAATTAAGAATTAAATCTGTATACTATATCATTGATCAACAAAGTCTAAATGCTATCTCATAGATGCATAGGAGCAACGTGTTAAAATCTTACCAAAGTGAAATCTTGATGTTATCTTCAAATTGATAAAATAAATCATGGATTAAATCAACAGAATTTTGGAAGGCTCTTTGCTTAACTTCCAAATGTAAAACAAAACTTGATTTTAGCGAGACGGAGTCTAATAAGCGGGTTGGGTGGCAATTTTTCACCCAATCCGCTTAGTATCTAACCCGTCCAATTCGTCTATTTATTTGACGGGTTGTGTGATCAACCCGTCATTCAACCTATCCATTTAAATGGGTTGGGTTGGGTTGGGTTGGGTTGTGGATAACCATTGGGTTAATTATTACAGACATTAGTATTAATTTTTTAGCTTTTTTTTATTTTTTTCATTTGAATTAAATAATTTATAATTAATGCATTAATTTTCTATTAATTATTGACTGAATTTAGTTTTGTCTTAATCAATATACTTCACCCAACATAAATCCAAATCAATTTGACCCAAGTTCGGACCAGTTCAATGCAGTCTGACCTGATCCAACATATACCGATCCGGGTCAACCCAAATCCGAAATAGACCTCAGACGGGATGACTTGGTACCACTTGCTTTGCCCGGTTTGGGTCGTCCAGTCCAACCATTGGTCACACAGCCTGGTTCGACCCGGCACAAGCTTATCCGGGTCGAACCGGGTGGGGTCTGAACCCTAAACCGCCTCGCTTGCTTTGCCTGGTTGGATCGTCCAGTTTGGTTCATATCCGTACAACACGACCCGAATCCGGCCCGATCCGATTTACTTCTTTTGACCCACATCGGGCCAATCATTTCGGCCCCAAACCCGTGCACAAACTTGATATGAGCCGACCCAAGTCAATCCACCATTTGACTGAACCGGTCCAGTCTGGTCCGATCGGATCGAACCGGTTCAGGATGGGTCTAGTCCGACCGGACTGATCCGGATCTAAACGGTCCAACCACTCTTGAACTTGATGTGATTACCTTGAAGACAATCCAATTAGATAGTTCAAGTTGGTTTGACCGGTTTGAACCTATGTGGTTCGTCAAATCTGAAACCCAAACATAGTTAAATGGCTTTGCTGCTTGTATAAAAATAACATGCATGTAATGTGATTTGAACATTCACCACTTGTGTAAATAACAACTACTATTACCACTAAATTATGATTAACTTATTTGTTATAAAAGAGTTAGTTTTTTGTTTTAAGTACATAAATATAAGATTAATGGGTTTGGACGGATTGGATTGGGTTAAAGCGAGTTTAGGTTGAACCCAACCCATTTAATTTTATATAACTGGGTCATTAACGGGTTGGCAGGTTAAATGGATTGGGTTGAAACTCAACCCAAACCCAACCCACCCAATTGCCACCACAACTAATAAGACATACATGTAAAAGAAGATTATAGATGGAAGCGAAGGAAAGGCTTAGACATTTGATAGCTATCCAAGGGAAATTGCTCCAATTTAAATCCTATAAGTAAGTAATAAGCAATTAAATTATCAAGAACAATGATCACCCAAGTTGGGATGAAGAATAAGTTCCCTCGACCTTTTTTTTTTCATTGTCATTTTTTACTCATTAAAAACAAGGGTTTTTTTTTTTTAATCACCATTAATAACTTCCCCTTTACCCCTTTTCCCCAAAGTGCTGGTTGCGGGATTGGATTGTGCTCAATGCTGGAACAAACCAGCTAACACACAGATGAGCCAGCCGACAGTTGGTAAAAACAAGCTTTATTGCATATATAATTGATTTGTATGGCTTTTATGATTCTGCAGCATTTAAATGTATACAATAAAATTAACAAACAACTTACTTACAATGGTGTTTTAGGATGCTGAAGACTGGTTGCCAATCTATGTTTGTCTCCAGCATGTCCTTAAAGTAAGCTACCGGGGCCAACGGTCTGCAAATAGACATTTGCCAACAAACAATGCTTTAAATCCTTCTCAAAGTTGAAACCCTTTTGCAGCATTAAATCCTCTCTTCTCTTGAACCTGATTTATCCATACAGAATAGTGTGCTAAGAAAAATTATTTTGAATCAACAACTAGTTAGTTCTCAATGATCACCATCTTTTCTATACAATAGCGCTCTACAATTTAATTTGATTTCACACAATATGCATAGCTCTTTATATATAAGCTATGCATACGGTTGCCTCTATACAAGCCTCAATACAAGAGCATCTCTTGGGTGATCTCACAATAAGGCAGTGGTGGATGACTTGGATCCATTAAAACATCTAAGAACAACAACATTTTTTACTACTTTTGAAATCATCTTGTTAGTGTAACCTCTAGGAGTTTGCTAGAGATTATAAAGAACTCTCACTGTTTTGCAATGTCTTGTAGATAGTTGGATATATTACTCTAAGATGGGAAAAATATAGTTAGTGGTTTCAAAAAAGTAAACAAATAAATAAGCTACTGGTTTTCTAACAAAAATTCAATATTTCTAGCAGAGAATCACCTTAAGCAATATGTCACCAGAATGTTCGTTTTTTTCTCCGGCAAGCAATGGGTCAACAGATTGAGGTTGGAACGAGGTAAGAGCTGATGCTACTAAATTACTAAAGTAGAGCTCAGAAATAAGATACAACAGACTGGAAGAAAATGCTCATTTAACCACTACCAGAAGCATTGCTTCATATATGAAAACCTGTCATGGAGATAAGAAAAGTAGTGAGAAACTGAGAATTATGAATTGGAAGAACCACGGATAATAATGCGAAAGTGCAAATGAGACAACACAATTTTCAAAGTAAAAACAAAAATAGTAAAACGAACCAGATTCACAATCCTTAAAGTAATTGTTATGCACTACAAAACCTTTTATTCAGTTTTAATTTCATCCACGAAGGTATACCAAGAGATTGATCATGTTATTCTCATTGATGATTTGTACTGGAAGAAGAAAAGCCCCCTTGCCTTTCAATGAAAAACATTTAATTTTTCAACCATGTTATAGAATGATAGAAATGCAGTAGAATATATATTAAGGATCGATTTGTTTTCTAAGGAAAAAAGGGAAATGCAGGAACAAATGAAGTTTTTCTTGACATAAAAAGTAAAAAAAAAAAAAAAATCTAAACCTTCAAATGAATGCCTTTTGTTCAAATAAAAATGCAAATCGAGCAAGAATAATCCATTTATCGTTTAAAAGAGAGAAATAAGAAGGTGAAAAACCTGATTACTGCCTTGATGGAAGCGAACAAGACTCCCCTGTTTTGTAGAAGTTAGAAGTCCCAGCATCATCATGAAGTTTACAGTTGTGTGCTTTTGAAAAAGGAGGTTCAGCCCAAGACAAAATACAAAAGGCCTTTGGGGAGCGGGCAATGCTGTTATTGCACCCATAATAATTTTGTATCCGGCTTCATTAGAGACTAGGATTCAACAACTTGTTTGCATCCTTTGTCAAAAGATCAACTTTCTGGGGATGTGGGCTATCATGGACCAATCTCTCCCTCCATTCTCTTCACAGGATTTTCGTAAAAGAGGACAATGCGTGATTTCTAAAGTCTGAAGTTGGGAGGGGAGTCCCCCTTCTGGAAATGACTCGAGCCTTGGAGCATTATTAATATTCAATGATGTAAGAGCAGTGAGCCTATTAAACCACATGGATGATGGTAGGAATTCGAGACTCTGAAGATTATTGAGTTCCAGTTGTTGAAGAGATGTTGGCAGCTGCCAATCATCGTCGTCTTCTGGGAAGGATTTGAGACCGGTACAATCCCAGATGATTAATGTTTGAAGAGATGTAAGGTTTTGTAAGGCAACATCCTTAGGTAGGGGAGGAGTCCCCTTTCATCCTCACCGCATCCACTGATCTCAAGTCGCTGTAGTTGGATTGGCAACCCCCCATTTGAGAAGGCCATTAGACGAGGACATCCTACGATGCTTAACCATTTAAGAGATGGGAAAATGATGGACATCCCTTCAGCTTCAACTTTAGGTAGGGATTCCAGTCCTTCACAATGTTCTATCCGCAGAGACTGCAAGTAAGGAAGGGGAAGGAAACTTGAAAATGCTTTTAGTTTGGGACACCTGTATATATGAAGTGACAATAGACTAGGAAAACAACGGTATTTATAAAGTGACCATGGACGAGGAAATTGTGGTGCTGGTGATGACCATTCTCCTTCCCAATTATCCATTTCACCTATCGTCAAAATCTTAAGCATGGGTAGAGCTCCAAGTTGACTGAATGGGATAACTTTACATGATTTACATCCTTTCAATTCCAACTCTGTTAGATTGGGCATCTCTACCATCCAAGGAGGGAATCTTCCACCATAATACCCCTTGATTGTGAGTTCAAGTCTCTTATTATCAATTCTTGGTGGACGAAGACGCTCAATTACTTGTTGGGCCATAGCTGCTGCTCTCTCTCCAACACCAATATTGTTGATGTTATCCCATTCAAATGCTAACTTGGAAAAGACTTGATTGTTGTTATTGAAAATGGAATTTGGGATGTCGTTGACAATGGCAAAATTCTCTAACCCTGACACGATAAGATGCACTAGCCCGACGCACTTACCGTATAACTTCCGATCATCTTCAACCTGAATTCTACACTTGTACTTATCAATCTTCACAAGTCGAAGTTTAACAAGGCTGCTGCTTATATTTTCAGGTAACTCCTTCATATAATCATTCAATCCCTCAAGTAGCAATGTTTGTAAATGGTAGAGGCTACAAACTGATTCTGGTAGCCTTATAATCTTAGTATAGGATAGGTCGAGGTATGTTAGTAGTTTTAAGTTACCAATAGATTCTGGCAACCCATTGTGTTCCAGGTCAAGATAGCGCAAGTTCAACACACGTAAGCAACTCCATGTATCGAATAAATTATCAAGCTTTGCTACAAGGCTTGGAATACGAATATTGTATTCGTACTGACTGAAACTTATATAACCAAACAACAGAAATGTACGTGAACTACTCTTACTCTTGATTAATTGGTCCAAGGCATTATCATCTATTGTCCTTGTATGAAATAATGACAAATGACGAGCTTTTATATTATTTGTATACCTGGACGAGTTATCACCTTGATTAATGAACGCTTCTGTTAATAAAAAGCATATATCCTTTGAAATAAATTGTGCTAAATCATGAGTAAGGTCATGCATCACAAATCCTCTACCGTATTGACTTATTGGATTGAAAAATGACCTGAAACATAGCTCTTCAAAATACTCACTTCCTATGGCTTCAATTTGCTTATTCCCCTCGGGATGTATAAATCCTTCCCCCATCCATAAAAGAACTAACTCCTCCTCCTTACTAAATATGTAATCTTTGGGGAAAATGGAGCAATAAGAGAAGCAGCGCTTCAGATGCGCCGGGAGACGTTGGTAACTCAATCTCAGAGATGGCACTATACCATCCGTATCTTCTAGTTCCCATATTTCACTAGTCAACACATTCTCCCACTCCTGCTCTTTAGTTTTAGAATGCAAGAAGCCTCCCAGAGTCTTTACTGCAAGAGGCACACCCTTACATTTTTCAACAATTTTTCTGCCAATTTTTTCTATTTTTGGATTTGTTTCCAAGACAACATCATCTACAGATGCCTGGTGCCTCAGTATTGACCAGCACCAATCATCTTCTAAGCCACCTAGACGGTGGGCAGGAAGGGTACCCATGATTGATGAAACTTTTTTACTTCGAGTGGTGACTATCACTCTACTTCCTTTTTCCCCAGACTGAAATGGTTTTCGTAGTTGTTCCCAGTCCTCCAATTTCTCGTTCCAAACATCATCCAGAACAATTAAAAATTTCTTCCTGTGCAACCTCTCTGTAAGATTGCATTGGAGTGGATCTAGGTCGGTGAGTGGAACAACATTCGTGGTGGCAGATTCAAGAATAGCTTTTGTTATCTTGGCAGTATCAACTTTTTCTGAGACACAGACCCATGCTTTGAGGTCGAAATGTCCCTTTACTTTTTCATCATTGTATACAGATTGAGCAAGCGCAGTTTTGCCCAGCCCACCCATACCAACTATGGGAATCACTCCATAATTTTTTTCAGCACCTAGACCACCCCAAGTCAACAGTTTGGTAATTATATTGTTCTTATCAGTCTCTCGACCAAAAAAGCAAGATTCATCCAAAATGGAACTTGTTGAAGGCCTCTTTATGATTTCATTGCTCATAGTCCCTTCTACATAGACCCTTTTCAATCCTAGTACACTTATTCGCCTTTTGAGTTTCTGTAGCCTTTCTTTGATCTTCTTTATCTTAGATTTTATCTCATTTTTCATTTCAGGGGAGATGGAGCGGCGCACCTGGTATTCTTTAACATAGACTGCATACTCCTCCAATGTGTCTTCCGCATCGTAAGCCACATCATTGAGTTCCTTTAACCATGAGCACAGCCTCGATCATCAGCAATGTTTCTTCTAGCTCTGCGAGATCTCCATCAATTCCCCAGTTGGACGAAGAATCTTTGATGATTGCGCTATCCAACTTATCAAACAGTACCTTGAAAAAGGCCGACAGGATTGGTTCTCCCATTTCCGCCATGATCTTATTTTGAACTCTGATGGAAGGAAATAAGAGATTCAAGAAAAGAGAGATGGACCTGTTTTGTGTACGGGAAGCTCAAATCACACTCTAAATGCCTATTCCATTTCCTATTAACTCTTATCTATTAAAACAAATCTTTCAACTTTAAGAAAAAATTAGTTGTTGGTTTTCTTTTATCTATTGTCTTATTTCTTAAAATGCAATCATATATATTTTTGTTTTTCAAAAAAATCCTAAAAAAGATAAATAAAAACTCTCATATATGGAATCAAAATGGATATTTGATAGTGTTCAAAATTCAGAATTTATAATTTTCACCAATGCCAATATACCTCTTAATATAAATATATTTTTTCGCTTCATCAACCTCCCTAGTTTCGTGATTACTCTAGCACGCGACAGTAACTTGCTGACATGTTGATGATTTTGATGAGGACTCGGTGGCTTGGTGGTTGTACCCATCAAAAATTCGTTTTTTTTTAATATAAACGTGCTTGACTTAAATTGGCGGATATTTTTTATTCTATACAAGTAATTACTTTAATTTTCAGCTTTTCAATCCCACCTTAACTTTATGATAAAAATAATTTCACTTCAAACAAGCAGAGATGAAGGCAAACGTTTTTTGTCTGTGATATATAAAAATGTGTCATAAGAGGGTTAATAGACTTTTCAAAGTCTTAATAGAATTGAAAGTGGAAGGGTGGAAGGCTCCATTTGGTTTGCAGAAATGGGGTTATAGAATTGAAAATTGAAAGGTCCATGTCGTTTGGTTGGGTGGAATTAGAATCTGATTTTCATTATTCCTGGTAAGTAAAAATGGCATTCTTCCATTTTGGAGAATACCCATTATACTGGTTTCCCTCCCCTAGATGAATGAGAATCCCGTTCAAATTTCCAACTGACAATAAAAAGGGATTCTCCCAAACCCTATTTTCAAGCTCCTTCTCCATCTACACTGGTGCAATATATAGGTCATTTTGATTCTAATTTCAGGAAATTTCGGCTTTGATTCCGACCACAAACCAAACGGAACCCTTATTAACTAAACCCAAAACTGAGGGGTAAGTAAGACTCTGGATAAGCTTCTGCTTTTGAGCTTTGCGCTGTGAGATAGAAACATAAGCCAATAAAGGATTTGAGAGTAGGTAAAAAATGGTCAAAAATTACTGTCGGAATCGATAGTTAATAGTTTGACCACTCAAGCTAGTGGGTTGCTGATAAAATCAATAATTTTTTTGCCTAAAACAATTTTAAAGTAAAACAGAACAGATTACCTAATCGATTCCTGGGTCAATTTGTCCGACCATCTGGTCCAATACGGTTTTCAAAACATGCTTTTAAACCTCAAAGCACAAAGCTTAAAATTGGGGGTTTTAACGAAAACCCTAGGGGCGATAGAAAATTAGAAATAATCTATAACTCAACTATTTTTTTCTTTTGACTTATACAAATGAGAGAGAAAGAGAGGGGTACAGTTTATACATATTTAAAATAATGCGTTGATATGACTAAACGAGGACATAAGTAATGATCAGTTGAGAGAGATGGTTGTGGAATCTAGATAAGGTAGAGCTGTGTTTAAAATAAACTTAATTTTTTAATCATGAAAATACATATATTTGAAGTAACGAGTTGATGCATAACAAATCCATGACTTAGTCTAGCCCCCTGATTTTATAGGAATCTGGTGTTTACTAGATGTAATGTTATTTTATGAATGAAAAGCTTTTGTCTGTTGGCTTTTTTTAAAAAAAGGAGAGAGAAAAGGAAGAAGAAATAACGAGTTGGTCGGGTAGACGGAGACTTTAATTAAATTAAAAGGGGATTTGTCCGTCACCTCGATCCATTTTGGGTCCATTTGCTAAAATCTGCAACTTTATCAAAATAAAATGTTGATTCTTAATGGGAATAAATTAGTTGGTATACTCCCATTCTTTTAATGATGATATTACTCTCATTCCAATATTATTAGATAGAGCTTTAATTATGTTTACGAAAATTTTTTATGGGAATAAATTCAATACCTTCACTATATCTCACAAGTGGTGGAAATAAATTAGTTGGAATGTTCCAAATTATGGTTTTATCAAAATAAACTTTGATGATGTTCAGTGGCCTGTATAGTTTGGGATCATCTTGGTAAAGGTGTTAGTGGTCAAAGCATATAAACTTGGTATTTGTTCCATTAACCAGGCTGAAGCTTGGGTTGCATAGGAAGTCCATGTCCAAGCTACAAACTATAGGGAGTTTCCTATAATCATAGAAGGAGATTAGTCTCTTGTCTTCTCTTGCCTCAAAAGAAAGGTGAATGTTCCTTGGAATCTACAAGGTACTATCTCAAACTACTTACGGAAAGAGATTTGTTCAGAGGAGATCTTCACTATCAACATGTCTACAGAGAAGAAAATCAAACGGATGACTAGCTGGCTCAGGAGGCTTTTTCTTCTTTTTCTTCTTCTTCTTCTTCTTCTTCTTCTTCTTCTTCTCTAGATTTTAGCATCTTATCTCTTCCCCCTTCTCTTCTTCTTATTTCTTCTGTTGACTTTTGGGGACGTACTACCCCCCGTTGTGTAGTACATTTCAGTTTATTTTCAAAAAAAAAAAAAAACCTATTGATTGGAAAGACACTAGTTGATCGGAGTAGTCGAACCATTGACCAACTTGATCCGCTCATCAGGTCACAGGTTATACACTAAAATGTAGTATAATTTTTGAAGGCTATAACTTTGTGTTTGATGTAAAGGTGTAAATCAGGTCATGTTGTGCATGTGTTTATTACCTTTAGATAGAGGTCTCGTCTGACATGGGCCTAGGCAGGCATTGACTATGCTGTGTCGTGCCACAGTGTCACGGGGGTAGTTCTACAGCGGAAGAAACCCGTGCGGCGTCCTGGCCAAGGTAGGCCAGGA
>NW_010729156.1:1304723-1350445 GCF_000365185.1 Nelumbo nucifera | reverse complement strand
CGGTCCAACACTGTCCCCATGAGCAAGTGTGCGCCCATGAGGAACCCTGGTAGCCATGCTAGCCATTAACCAGGGCCGCCCCGCAAGGGGATAATGGTCTAGGAGTGCCAAGGTTAGGCACCCAAGGAGGTCAACTACCCCTCCTCAAAGAGTACGTTAAGCTTTTGGTGGTCTGCCTGAAGATAACATTAGTTCTCCCAAAAATCTTACAGGCGAAAATGACGGTCATGTTCCTAACGTAAGCCTGCCAAAAGTAGGCAAGGCTAAGCCTGTTTTGAACCGTAACAATAGGCCAAGCCTTGGGCCAGGCAGGGCTGTGGACCGGGCCAAGCCATGAGTGATATATATTTTTTTAAAATTTTGAAAAAAAATAATGAAAATTTTAAAATAAATTAACAAAATAGATTAAAATTTGAAAAAATCTTACAATTTTATTATATATGAACCTTGATGTATACAATTGTTTATATATGCAATAATAAACTAGAATTTAAAAAACTACAATACAATTGGAATAAAATTTTAAAATAATATTGAAAATAAAAAAATATATATATAATATATTATGTTATATATTATTAGATAATTGTTATACATATAATATATATGGGTCGTGCCACGGTCTGGGCTGGACTAGGCCATGCCATGCCATGGGCCCATGCCAGTACAGCCCACGTCGTGCCATGCCATGCTGGCCCTTAGGCCTGAAAACCCAAGTCGGGCACGGCCTGATTTATAGGTGTGTGTGTGTGTGTGTTTTCCAAGCTCTATTAAAAACTGAAATAAAATTATAAATTACACCTAATATAAATAATAAATATATTGATAACGTATTACAATCTGACTTGTCTGAACCGGTCAATTGAACCATTAACCTCCAACCTAAAGGGGACAAGGTTAGCAACGGGGCGGGGCGGGGACGGGGAGAATCTCTCCATCCCCGTCCCCATCCCCTTCCCCGATAACAGGGACAAGGTTATCCCCATCCCCATCCCCACGGGGACCTCCATCCCCGTGGGAATCCCCATTCCCCGTGATTTTTTATAATGCTAACCATTTTACTTTTGTTTTTTATTTTATTTAAAAAATAAAAGTAAAATAACTAATATTTACAATCCTATTAGAAAAGATTCAAATATATTCAACCATATTTTTAAAAATATTAATATATAGATGTACGTGCCAAGGTTAGCCACCTCGTGGGGAGTGCTCTCCCCGTCCCTGCCCCATCCCCGCTAACGGGGATGAAAACTTCTCCATCCCCGTCCCTACGGAGAAAAAATCATCCCCATCCCCACCTCATTCGGGGCGAATTCCCACAGAAATTAGGGAAATAGGAAAAATTGCCATCCCTATCCACGAAATGCTGCACGCACTTCACTAGATGTAAGTGCCAGTTCTAAAGAAATGTGAGAGATAACATTTACTAGATTAAAGTGCAGAGTTTTCTTTTTCTTTTTCTCTTATTTACCTACACCCATGACATAAAAACAATGTAAATTATAGTTGTGTCGTTTTTTACAGTAAATATGTAAATTATTTAGGAAAAGAAAAAAGAAGATTGGATTATCTTAGCTACCTACATTAACAAATCCTATTTGATACCCTTGTCTCTACATTTAACAAAATTCACACGGTGGGACCATTGACTGATCAGCACAATTCTTAAGTTGGTCATCTTTTAACACCAGCCCATGTATCAGAGGAACTCTGCTAGTTAATTTCTGAAACTTTGATTTGTCCCTTTGGGGCGATTTTTCTTTTTATTTTTAAAAGTTCAATAAATTTATTTCAATAATCAATCAAATCAAGATTACATCAAACCTTAATTAGATTTATTCCTTTGGGGTGACTTGTTCAAGGTCTTTATTTATATAGTTTTTGGTGAGGGTTGTTAAATCTTATATTAATAATATATTTCAACAAAAATGATGCTCTTACCATAAATTAGTCACTCTTCAGATTAATAATAGTCATCCATGTAATATTAATTATTTTCTGTGAGAAACCTTCAAGAAGAGGGTAGTGATATTTCTTTCTCTCCCTACACTTCTTGTTAGGGGGTGATTATTTCAGGCTTGGGTATGTAATATTCTACATTATTTAATAAAAAATAATAATTTATATGCATATTATATGCTATTCAATATAAAATACAATATATTTGTAATATTTTAAATAAAAAATATAGATTCAGGATCAAGCACGGTCCAACATGGCCCAAGCCTCTGGATACAGCCCTTATAATAGGTGGAAAACCCAGACTGGGCCTAGGCCCATAATCACCCCCTACTTCTTACTATGCCACATGTATGGAGTTAATTTGAGGTTGAGTTTGGAAGGAGTACAAATGTAAATATGTAGAGTGTAAAACCTTATATTTTGTATGTATTTATTCTGTACATATTTGCATTTATACTCTTTTCAAACTGAGCCTGAGCCAAAATAATCATCAACTGATGGTTTAAACGGGTCTGGCCATGATCAGTTCAATTGGGTGGTGGAAGGGGGTTGGTTCATGGCCCCCAAATTTTTTCTTTTTGTTCTTTTCTTTTATTGTGAAAATTGCAGATTAGTATCCCGTACTTGGAACCTAGTCTCGCTTTGGTCCCCGAACGTTAAGACGTGTCAATCCAGTATTTAAACTTCTAAAACGTTCTAATTTAATACTTATTATTAACCATCTGTTTGTTAGATGGCATACAATTTTCCAGTAATATTAATATATATACCTAAATAAAGAAATAAAAAAAAATCAGTAGCACCAATATAATACAGACGCCATGGTATTCTTTTTTGGGGGATTTTACTGTTTAGTCCACTCCCAGAATTTCTAGTTCTGTCATACAACAGCGTTTTCAAAACTGGACCGGACCGGAAAAATTGGGAACCGGTCATTTGATCGGTTCTGTTTTCTTCCAAAACCGTTTTTTCTCCAAAACCGTTGATTTTGGTTAATAAACCGTTGAACTGGCTGGTTAATTGTTCGAACCGTTTGAACGGTTTTGACTATTTTCTAATTTTTTAAATTTTTTTATTTTTTTGTTAAAATGGGCTGACTGTTCAGATCAAATGGTTAGACTATTTGAACCGATAATCGGACCCCTAACCAGTTCGGTCACCAGTTCGTTTTTATACCAATTCAGAGTGGGTATGAGTACTATAGGTGGAACTGTTTACAATTTTAAATTGTTTAGGTCTACAGCTAAAATTTTTAATTAAAGTGTAATCTAAAAATCCCTTCTTTTTTTATTGATGACGAGAAATCGTATCCGTTCGGTGTCAGCTGCGAGGATTGTGAAAAATCCACATTTCACAATTATAGAATAAGAGTTTAATTTTTTATTAATAAATATAAAGGAATTGAAGCAAGGTGTCAACCGGCTGGTTGGTAAAGTTTTCATGTGGTTGTAGTTGTAAACTTGAATCGAATCCGGAATCCGGCGTGCACCTGGATTGGGGGTTAATCGGGTTATAGGCTTGGGCGATGGACTATCCTGTTGTATAGTCCGGATGGGTTTATGGATTTTTGAAGGAGCAGGAAACTCATTTGTAAAATAAGAGTGAGAGACCTCAGTATAAAGGTAATTTTATCGAAAATCTTTCTTTTTGTCCTTCACTGATTCAAACATATATTTTTAAAATCTGGTCGTTTTGTCGAATTTTGTAAACACTGTTATTTATTTCATAAGATGACCAAAAAAAGTTATTTATTTCATAAAACACCCCTTAAAAATCTGTAAAAAATATTAAAAATTATAAAAAACCTATGGTTATATCAAACATTCACAGTAAAACATCAAAAACTTAAAAAAAAATCATATTGATTTGGTGTTTCATTCAGAATTCAAATTTCGCGATAGGATTGTTCATAAATAAATCCAAACTGATCAACCCGGCTCAATCCAACTGAGTCGATCATTTTTTTTATTATCTGTCGGTTTCGGTTTTCATGTATGAAAATCAAAACCAAATTGAACCGAACCAAGTTATCTGGAAAATATATATTCTGAAAAAATATCTGTAAAATATAAATATTTTAGTTTTAAATAGGAAAAATTTCCGATAAATATCCTGTACTTTAGGCCAAGTGTCAATTTAATAACCGAACGTTAAAACGTAACAATTTAGTACTTATACCATCATTTTGCGATAATCTAATACCCGGTGTTAACCAGCCCTTAAGTGGCATGCAAAAAAACAAAAATACCCTTCAAGTGTATACTCCCAACCTTACTCTTCTATGTAAACTCCCAACCGTCCACACTTATGAGCCATCCTTCCATTAATGTATCCTCCATGCCCAAGCTTACTGGCGTCATCAAAAGATCCAGTGGCCTTTTCTAGTGTAGAGTACTTGAAGTTCAAGCTACTGTCATTAAGGGTCTGGATCTTTACCAGTTTTAATGCATCATCTGAACCTGGAATCCTAGAAAATAAATACAGAAATTCAAAAAAAGAAAAGCCAGAGATCACCATCATTGTTCTCAGCGAGGTTAGGGAAGTTAATACGTTTCCAAGTATTGTACCTCTTCTTTTCTTTTGTATTCTTCTTTGTCTCCAAGTATTGTACCTCTTCTTTTCTTTTGGATTTTCGTTAGCTTATTTGAATCTTTATTTCTTCTTCACCCGTTTTTTGATACAATATTCACTCAAATCAGCGAACACAGTAGTGTTTCATGGGAGATATTCAGCGTCTTTTCACACCCAAGACGGCCCATTGATGGCAAAAAAATCCCCAAAATATGGTTTCCCCAAATTAAAATGTCCAAATGAGCATAAAACAGGGAGACTGACCGGTAAATCTCTACCCATTTTATGCACGGTTTTGCACGTCATCGGCCTATTTTCATGTCGGAATAATTCCGGAAAACATTATTCATGCCGGAAAGCAATGGTTTTTCACTCGGTTTTGGATTTTGGATGAGCGGTAAAGCACTACCCTGTTTCTGTTTTTGATGCTCCCATATTCTGTGAATGTCCAGCCAAGCTCCGGGTCTCTGAAACTCCACTATTTGCTGCGACTCATTGAGTGCTCTAATTTGATACTCGGTTAGTTTGGTAGGGGAAGAAAAGCTTTCACATAAACTGTTCTGGGTGCTCTGCCCCTGTTTTGGGAATGTCCAACCAAGCTTATTTTGGTCTCTGGCCGACTCTTGGAACCTCTGTCCCTTCCGGGTGGCATTCCCACACACGGCCTGGTCATTAGAACTGGTGAACTCTTGGAAAAAGCTATAGTTCTCTGCCCGCATGAAGCAACCGTCCAAGAATATGCGGCCCCTGTTGTAGGGGAAACACTGGGAAAGGATGGTACGAGCCTAAGCGTAGCACAGTACACAGTCGAGCAAGGAGAGGTCCCCATAGCATTGGGCAAGGCCGAAGTTAGCGTCAGGTCCTGAGCCCACTACTGACGTTCCGAAATCGGTGTGTTTGTGCTCTGTTTCATGAGAAAGAAGATGACGAACTGTCTAAGGGTAATCTTTACATTTTTAAAAATGTTAAATCGGTGGTTTATTAACGATAGGTACTAAATTGTCACAAAATAAAAATTCCGATACTAGATTGTCGCATTTTAAAGTTTGGATACTAAATTGACACTCAGCCTAAGGTACATGAAGCCTATCGAGAATTTTCTCTTTTAAATATATTATAAAATATATCAAATATATATTTCTAAAATATATATTTTCAGAAATTAAAAAATATATATTCCAATATATTTGTATATATGTTTTGGTTTTAAATATATATTTCTATAAAATATATTCTGAAATATTATATATAATATTAGCACTTTGACTTCATGTGCATTGTACAAGCTTGGAGTTGATTGAAACCCAAACCGATTCAAATTGACTAGATCGATTTTACTTAATAGAGGGTTGATTTCAGTTTGATCTATAGACAACTTGACCAGGTCGAATCGATTAAAAAAACACTAATAAATTAACCCAACCCGACCCATGAGAACAGCCCTATTTCACAAAATCAGGTCTCATTAGCGCCATCAGAATTTTAGAATAACAGAGCAACCATGGCCACAAGAAATTCAAGATAAGCATTATAATATAGGCTCCAACATTGTTTACTCAAATTTCATTTAGCAAACATCGTTCAAACAAACCGACTGAATTCGTTAGCTCGTCCCATTCCGTTCATAGACGGTCAGTTGACTGATTGGCTCCTGTCAAGGATGGGTTGAGGGTAATAAGTTAAATACGTTTCTTTAGCTGAGGGCTGACGTGTCCGAGGCTTATGTATGCGAGGGCCGATGTATTCGAGTGTTATCCCAGGGGTGAACACTCCGACGATCAAATTAATTAAATGCATAAAGGGGATCAGACGAGACCTAAGGAAAGAACTCAATCGAGGTCATTCGAGAGCAGGAATGAGCCAAGTGATCTTAATAGGAGAGGGACACCCCGATTTATACTTGACCTTACTCAGGGAGTGGTTGGAGGTGGTTAGCAGCAGACGGTCAGGATTGCATTCGGACGATGCCACATGGCACCACCATGGGTCCTGCCACATGAGCCTACATCAATTCCTAATATCCATTCATAGAGGAAATAACCATGTCTCGGATAATTTCTATACAAAATTATGAAAAGAAGAAATTATGTAGAATTATACAGATACAAATGATGTGCTAGCCTCCAATTGGGCTTAAATTTTCATTTCTATATCAACGGTTCAACCTGGGGTGATTCAAGAAAAAAAAGTCAATTGATGCCCACACGCGCAAAAAAAAATTAAAAAAAAAAAAAAAACAGAGGGAAGAGAGTCCACTTTTGCTTCTTCGTGGAAGGAGGGGAGAGTACCCTGTAATCAGTAATTGTCATCACATGAATATGTAAGATTCAAGATCGATCTCTGAATCTTTCTTGAATGCATGTCTTATTTTCTATCAGAACAAGATCATGGCTGAAGTGGGAGAACCAATTCTATCAGCTTCTTTTAAGGTGTTGTTCGACAAATTGGATAACCCAATTATCAAAGATTCTTCACCCGACTGTGGAATTGATGCAGATCTCGAAAAGCTAGAGGAAACGCTGCTGATGATCGAGACTGTGCACACGGATGCGGATGTGGATGTGGAGCGGCCACAGAATAACAAGAAAACACCAGAGAAAATAAAGAAGGAAGTCAATAAATGGTTAAATCAACTCATTGATCTGGCTTATGATGCCGAAGACGCAATTGAAGAGTATGGAATCTATGTTGAGAAATACCAGGTACGCTGCTCCATCCCCCATGAAATAAAAAACGATATAAAATCTGAGATAAAGAAGATGAACGAAAGGCTAGAGAAACTTAAAAATCGAATGACTGTGCTTGGATTGAAAAGTATCTATGGAGAAGGGAGGATGAGTAACGAAATCATAAATAGGTCTTCAACGAGTTCCATTTTATTAGATGAATCTTATTTTTATGGTCGAGAGACTGATAAGATCAACTTAATTTCCAAACTGTTGATTTGGGATGGTCCAAGTGACCAGAAAATTTATGGGGTGATTCCCATTGTTGGTATGGGTGGCCTTGGAAAAACAACGCTTGCTCAGTCTGTATACAATTACGAGAAATTAGTGAACAGATATTTCGACCTCAAAGCGTGGGTTCGTTTATCGGAAGAAGTTGATAGTGCTAAGATAACAAGAGATATCATCGAGTCTGCTACCATGGAACCATGTTTTCTCAGGAAACTTGAGACACTCCAAATGAAACTCAAGGAGATTGTGTGGTAAAAAGTTTTTGATCTTTTTGGATGATGTTTGGAACGAGGACCCACATGCTTGGGAAGTCCTACAAGTTCCTTTGACATATGGGGAAATGGGAAGCAATTGGTAGGAAAATTGTGGAAAAATGTAGGGGTGTGCCACTTGCAGTAAAGACACTTGGAAGCCTTCTACATTTCAAAATTGAAGAAAAGGAATGGGAATTTGTATTGGAAAATGAAATGTGGGAATTAGAAGAAAATGATGATAAGGGTATAATATCGTCATTGAGATTGAGTTATGAATATCTCCCAGCTCATCTGAAGCGATGCTTTGCTTATTGCTCCATTTTCCCCAAAGAATACACATTTAAGGAGGAATTAGTTCATTTATGGATAGGGGAAGGATTTATTGTAGATTCTAATAAAGGAAGAAAACAAATGAAAAACATAGGCAGTGAGTATTTTGATGAGCTATTTTTGAGGTCATTTTTTCAATATTATGGAAATAACAAAACATCGTTTGTGATGCATGACCTGATTCACGATTTAGCAGTCTATTTCTAAGGATATATATATGTTTTAGACTAAGTAATGAAAATGATGATGAGTGGTCAAAAAATAAAAGAAATATTAGTATCCCTAAAAAGGCACGTCATTTGTCATTGCTTATTACAGAGTCAATAAATGAAGACGATGATGCCTTCTTAAACCAATTAGTTAAGAGCAAGAGTAGTTCAACACGCACATTTCTACTACTACGTGGATCCGGTTATATGATTAGCATCCCATGGCTCGTAGCAAAGCTTGATAACATATTTGATAAATGGAGATACCTTCGTGTATTGAGCTTGCGCCATCTTAGACTGGGTGAGGATGGGTTTCTAGACTCCATTGGCAACTTGAAGCTGCTGAGATACCTTGACCTCTCTTGGACTGGGATTAAAAAGCTACCAAAAGCAGTTTGCAGCCTCCACCATTTACAAATATTATTACTTGAAGGGTTGTACAGGTTAGATGAGTTACCTGAAAACATAAGCAGCAGCCTTATTAACATTCAACTTGTCAAGATACCAACATACAAGTGTAGAATTCCATGCAAGAATGAAGGAATGGGAGATGTTTTGAAGCTGTATGCTAAGTGTATAGGGGCAAGCGAAGTTATCATTGTCAGGGTTAGAGAATGTTGCTACCATCAATGACATTGTGGGTGTTAATTTCAACAACAATCAAGACCTAAAGGTGTTAAGGTTAGAATGGAATAAAGTCTACATCATTGGAGAAAGTGTAGCAAAGGTCCAACAAGTGATCGAGTGTCTTCATCCAGCTCATACTAGCCTACGTAATCTCACGATCAAGGGATATTATGGTGAAAGACTCCCTAGTTGGATGGCAGGGATGTCCAAACTAGTTGTCTTAAATTTGATCGGATGTAGATGTAAGGTTATCCCATTATCTCCTCTTGGGATGTTACCCTTTCTCCAGGAACTGACAATAAGTGGAATGGATAATTGGGAAGGAGGAGAATGGTCTTCAATCTGTCTCAGGTGGAACAAACATAGATGAAGTGGAAGGTGATGATCATGGCCTACAAGAATCACCCTCATCCTCTTCTTCTTCTTCTGCAGATCATCATCAACCACTATTTTCTTATCTAAAGGAGCTTCGCATATATAGCTGTCCCAAGCTAAAAGCATTGGCAATTCCCCATCCGCTTCCTTGCTTGGAAAACCTGGAGATATGGGAATGTGAAGGGCTGGAATCCCTACCTGAACGGATGCATAGTTTATTCAGATCTCTTGAAAAATTAAGCATCTACAGATGTCATCGCCTAATGGCCTTTCCTGATGGAGGACTACCAAGCGCCAAACTGAAGTATCTTGAGATAAAAGAATGTAAGGAGTTCAAATTCTTGCCTGAAGAGATACACAACATTATATCTCTTGAAAATTTAACAATCATAGGATGCCCTCTCATAAAGGCCTTTCCCGATGAGTGGTTACCAACTAATAACCAGTTATGCCGAGTAACCATTGATGGATGTGGTGAGGACAAAAGGGAACTCCTACCCAAAAGTGCCAATATAAACTTACATGTCTTTAAAATTGACTATCAGTAATTGTTTCCATCTCAAGAAAGAGTCCTTTCTATTGGAGATTCATAATGCTCCAGGGCTCACATCTTTGTCGGAAAAAGGGGATTCTCAGACCAAATTGAGCATCTTAGCAATCTATGGTTGTTCTCTTCTGAGAAAATGTTACAAAAAGAATAAAGGGAGAGATTGGTCCAAGACAGCCCACACCTCCAAGATATATGTATAACAATGACTCAGTTGACATTTCCACATGATTCTAGAACAAGGGAGTCAACAATCAGGTTCTTTTATCTCCTCATTTCTCTGTTTAAGCTTATTTCTACTGTTTTCCCTTTCTTCTCATCGTGTCTTGTGTTTAACTTTTTGAGCAAAAAAATTTAAGTGGGGGTAAACTCCATATACCCCCTCTATAGTAGGGGGGGTCCCCATCAAATCCTGCATCTCTTTCCTCCCAATTTCTCAGATGGATCATTGTTCGACCTTGTTTGGCTTAAAGTGGTTCTCAACAGATTCTTAAAGAAAACTAAATAATTCTTAAACCACTTAACCAATGACACGGAAAATTTAAGCATAACTGCACTATGGCTAGAAAATTCAAACTACTGAACCCCAGATACAATGATCAAAATGACAATACTACTACTTTTCAAAAATTCAGAAATACATAAAAGCTATGAAATTCCAGTTTTGACTCTTCAAACTTCTCCATCACCATCACTTGTTCAATGTAAGGGGGGTTCAAAAACACATGAACAAAGTGCATTTCTGAAAACTTTGTCTGTAGTTGCTTGAAATTTATGCTGCAAGTGGTTTCTGAATGTCCTGAAACAAAAAGGATCAAATGTAGAAATAAGAACAAGGAATTGTTTAAGAACAGTTCATAGACTATATCAAAGATTTGAAGCCTTGGCTCATCTATGTGACCATGACGATTGAAACAGTCTATTTGATTCATTTCTATACTCAAAATAGGTCTAATAATTCATAGGGGTATAACTTGGGCGGCCCCAATCCAACGGGTAATTTTATATGGGCTGAACTTGGATTTTCAGGGCTTTTCTTCTTTTTCAAACTGGGCTCAGGCCTAGGCCCTTGAGTAACCTGAACCCAACCTAAGTCTGGTTCAACTTCATCCCAGACTGAGCTCCTCCAGATTATATGCATGTATATTTGCATATATAGACTATAGTTTTCAAGGCGCCAAGGCGAGGCTAGGCAACCATGGGGTGCCCAGGCACCTAGACGGGCACCTAGTCCTCGCCTAAGCGATGGAATTTAAAAATAAGAAGCCAATGGATTTCTACCCCTTCTGTACTAGTTTTTTTGGTTTTATGTATTCTGCACTTACTTTTGTGCTTGTGTTTCATGCAGTGTTACTTGATGAGAACAATTAAGAAGAAAATGAAGAAGAAAAGTAAGGGGCGGAGCCCCTGTTCTAGACCAAGATAAAGAGGGTGAAAAAATATTAAAATAAAAGAAAAAATACGACAAAGAATAGAAGGGGCTCTGCCCCTGTTTCAGACAATGATGAGAACAAAAAAAGGGCTAAAAAATGCAAGAAGCTAAGAACAAAAGAAGAGGGTGGAGCCCATGTTCTAGATCCAGAAAAGCTGGTGAAAAAAATACTAAAATAAAAGAAGAATATGAAGAATTTCAGACACCAATAATGAAGGAAAAAGAGCTGAAAACACGCACGAAATTTCAGAACAAAAGAAGGGGGCGGAGCCCCTGTTCAAACCAGGAAAGAAGAACGATTTTAATCCAACAAGGAAGAGGAGAACAATAGGGTGTGACCACTGTTTTAAACCAGTGGAAAAAGAGAACAAAAGGAAGGAGGAAACTGATTAACTAACCTTGACTTAGAGGATTGTGTGAGAACGATGGACGGCTGTTCTCTCTTCTTCCTCATTCGATTCTTTTGTCAAAGTGAAACCCTTGAGATTATTTTGTTTTTACTTTCCTCATCACGAAAACATGACAACATGCGACATATCCTATTATGAAAACTAATACATTTTTTCTTGGCGTTTGGGTGAGGCACTCCTTGACAAGCGCCTAGTATGGATATGTGTTTCAGTCCCCACAGCATGCGCCTAATAAATTTATATCTATTTTTAGTGTAAACTGACTTAAAAAATATATATATTTTTAGTATGGATTGATTGACCAATCCAACCCCTCCCAGGCTCAAACCCAACCTGGGTGCATCAAATTTCAATGCAGGTTGGACTCAGGTTGAACAGTTTGAGCTTAACTTGAGGTTTGGTCCAGGCTCAGGCCAAATTCTTAGGGTTGGGCCTGGGTTGAGCTAAAACCCAACCCAGCCCGTCCGATTTGCACCTATAACAATTCATGAATACTGTATTACATTTCCAATGTTTCATTTAGATTTAAATAAAATTTCAGGCCAGAACTAATAATAATTAAGAAACCTTAAAAGTCAAATTAGACAAACAAAGCATACCTCAATCTAGAAAGGTGAGGTTATTTGTGGGCATCTCTCAGCAACCTTTCCATTTCCATCCATTAAGAACTTCTCAAAGATGTTAGTTAATAAGGTCACCCAAAAATCATCCTGCTCAAGCTGTATTTGGTGCATTTACATCAGTTATATATAGATTTCAGCACTTGATTTATCCTTATGCATAGAGTGGCAGGCAATTTACGAATTTGTATGCTTATGAGTGCAATGTAGGTGAATGTGCATATGCATTTACATCCATGTATGCGAACTACAAAGGCTACTGACTCATTAAGGAAAATTGGAAATTCAACTTTAAACCTTTTTTTAATAAAATATAATTTATAAAAAGCAAAACCTGCAATTGAATAAACAACGTTCACTCCAAAATTTCTGCACCCATTTGACTAATTTATCTTTCTTTATACAAAATGTTTAAGATTAGTTTTTCCTTCATAGTCAAAATCAGGAGTCAAATTACTGGCAAAAAAAATCTGGAGTCAAATTAAGAAAACAAAAGGAAGACGGTGATGGTTGATGTGTGTGTGTGTGTGTGTGTGCAAGTAAGTAGTAAAAGCAGATGTTCAGAAAAAAATATACAATATATGTGTCATACAGAAAACCGTGATGCAGGAATGTGAAATTATGGTTTCTATCTTACGGTAAATTTGTAAATTATTTAAATAAAGAAAGAAGAATATTGGATATCATATTTACCTACATTAACACCTCATGTTTGCTACCCTCGTTTGCATTCAAAAATATTCATATGAACATCTCATCGCCTATTCTGCAATACTTCTTATTGCATGAAATACAATTGCTCTTGACACAAATTTCTTGTATATTCAAAATTCTCATCATAGATACCTTGGTAATTTTGAAAAAAAAACAGAAAAAGAAAACACCTATGAGACAGTAAGATGAGACGTACAAATAAAGCATAGAATGAATTCACATGTAATGTAAATAATGAATTCCCTAAAGATAGGTTAATCTTTCTCATCATGACACGATGGAGTCATTTCCAGATTCACTAATTTGTACATTATATTGCAATTATAAAAGATTATATAAAATATCTACCAAGGTTCCTATTTTTTGTGTTTATTTAGAATATAAAATATTTACAAATCAAAGTTCATTGGCAAGAACATTAGGCATGTGGATGGGGAAAGAACCAACATAACTAAAGTGCAAGTAGGGAGGCACAAATTGGAGAAATCACCTAAATTTCCCATCACAGCATTTTTTATTTATATTACAAGGGACAAAGTTGACAAAGTTGACATAGTTGCCTAGGATGCAAAATGCAATTGTAACATATTCAATAAATGGTACCAGTTAGTTTTAAAGTGGCTTAAATAGAACAATGGGCCCATTTGGTTTGCAGGAAAAAGGATCTGGAACCGGAATCAGAATAGCAAACTGTTTGATTGCTTAGAATCAGAATCCCGTTCCCATTCCTAGTGGAATGGCATTCTCCCATTTGAGAGAATGGTCATTCTCTCCCTCTTCCTTGGAAATGAGATCCATTTTAGCTGATTCCTATTCCTGTCTCAACCAAACAGGCTATTGAATAGATCATTCCAATTCCGGCTGCAAACTGAACAGGCCTAATATGTTTTGAGCTCAATCATCATGTTGATAAAGTTGTAGGAAATGAGATCTTGTCTCCTCTACCAAAATCAAAAAAAAAAGGGTTCACACCATGTTTTTGTTTGTGGTTTAAAGGTTAGTGATGAAAACAGATTCTCAGATCATTAATGGGTGGATGAGAGAGATCATTCTACCTGGTCATAGAGAGACTAATTCATTTTTCTTTGGAATTGAGTTTGAACACCTTATTTCCATTAGTTGCTAGATAAGCTTGCTTAATTGCTGGGGTGCTTGCTAGAGACACTGTTTAAGGAGAAATTATGGTAGGGGAATTTGCTTCCATCAGCTCGCTTGGTTCTAACTCCTTTTTCCTCTGAACTTGCAACTTTGTTCTATACAAACCTATCCTGTTTCAAGGGATGCTGATTATAAAAACTCAGTCACATGTGTAAAAAGGAAACTGAATTGTACCATTACCATATTAGGTACAAAGATCTTCCTCACTTATCTAAAGAAGTCAATTGATTAAAGAATGTGATCTCAAGTCATCTTAGTTTCTGATGCCATCTAAATTGTTGTCAAAGATACATCCACTAGGCTCAGTAACCCTTAAGTTCTGTTTGTTTGCAATGCAATTTTATTTACATTAGTACAAATGCATGAGAGTGCAAATAAAAAGAATGGAAATTTTGGTTCACCTTTGTTTTGGCTTTTATTTTGCTTCAGGGTTTATTTTACTTCATCTAAAAAGCAAAATGAAGTAAAAAACTGAAACAAAAACAAAACAGAGTTGTTTCCCCATACTTCTGTACCAGTGTAGAAACAAACCCAGCCTTAGGGACAATGATGAAACAAGATACAAAGGATCACAATCTGTTACTTACAATTTTTAAGTTAAAACTTATGTACTCAAGTAATCAACTGGTACTATATTGCCCAATATGTAAATATCTGTGTATTTCAGTTTATAAAATTTTCCAATAGAAATATTTAAGTTAAAAAAATATGAACCTGCTACAACTATTAAAATAAAATTAACATTAAAGGCCACGTACATGATTAACAAACAACAATCTTAAATTTTATTGTTGACACAATACTATGAACACCAGGATATTGAATTACATGAAGAAAATATGAAAGAAAATTAAGATAAGAATTATATCTCAATACCGTATATCAACAAAAATCTGAATACTAACACAAAATGGATAGGAGCAACATGATGAAATCCTACCAAAGTGAAATCTTGATGCTGTCATCAGATTGACTATATAAATTATGGCTATAATTAACAGAATCTTGGAGGATTTTGTGCTTAACATTCAAAAGCAAAACAGAGCTTGATTTTTGCATCAAGTCATACATGGAAGAAAATCAATATGAGGTGGAATCGAATAATACATGCATGGAGGTTCAAATACTAGGAGAAAGGCATAGACGTTCGAAAACAGTCCAATGGTAGCTTCTTCAATTTAAATCCTTTCATTAACTAATAAATAACTAATTTTTTACTTATTAGAAAAAAATTTATTCCATATACAATTGGCTTATTTTTGCTTTTATGGTTCTAAAGCATTTAAATATCATCATCATCATCATCTAAGCCTTGTCTCAACTACATGGGATTGGGTACACAAGTCCTATTCTGCCATTCCATTCTGTTTAGTGTTCTAAAGTATTTAAATATATAAAATAAAAGTAAAATAAGACTCACAGTATTTCATGGTTTAGGATGTTGAGGACTGGCTTGCAATCCATGAGATGTGACCATTTTGGCTTTAGCATGTCCTTAAATTGAGCTACTAGGGCTCAGGTTTTGCAATCTTGGCATTTGCCGACAAATGACACTACTCCTTCCTTAGGGTCAAGGCCCAAACCCTTTTGCAGCACTAGAACCTCTTTTCTTTAACTTGATATCCATAACCAAGTTATGTGTTAAGAAAAATCCACTTGAATCAACTTCTAGTCAGTTCTCAATAATCATTATTTTTTCTATGCAATAGCTCTACAATTTAATCTGATTCATACAATATGCATAGCTTTACATCTTTGGAGATATGCATACAGCTGGCTCTCCACAAGCTTAAATACAAAAGTATCTCCTTGGATGATCTCATAGGGCAGCAGTGGAAAACTCAGATTTTAATTGCCTATATTTCCAAACATCTATACTATTTAAAATATACGAGAACATAGAGAATTAAAAAAAAAAAAAAAAGAAGTTTCAAATTAAAATAGAAAATAAAAAATTTAAGTTATAACAGTTACTATATGTAGATGATTCACTAGACATGCCTTTAAATGAGATATCCTAAAAAGTGCAGAGAGCTATCTTCCACCAAGATCAACAACATTTTTTTTTTTATCGACAACACCAGCTTCATTAAATTAAAAGAAAAGAGGGAATATGGATACAAGAGTGGAGATAAAATATCTTATCTTCCCAGAAACAGAAAACAAAGGGAGTACAAAGAGAAAAGATTAAAAACTAGCCCAAAATACAGACTCTCTATTCACTCCTTTCTTGGCCAACCCATCCGCAAATGAGTTGGCACTCCTCTTCACCCAGCTGTACTGAATCTCAATGTCCCTACCCAGCCATAAGAACTGTTTTTTTTTTCATTGTTAAAGTTCCACAAACCACTGTCCTCTGTCTTCAACCAACTAACCACCACCTTCGAATCACCTTCCAGGATCAAACGGCTGATATTTAATTCCTTTGCTCTTCGAATTCCTTCAGGCGCTGCAAGGATTTCAGCCCTAAGAGAGTCACCTTCTCCAATAGGGCCAGAGAATAAAGCAATAACAATCCCTACCTCATTCCTGAAAACTCCTCCAATCCTAGAGGGCCCTGGATTCCTTACACTGCTGCCATCAAAGCTCAGCTTTATAAAGCCCGAGGGGGGAGGGGACCAAAATGGACAAAGAGTCCTCTTGCATCTAGCAATGGAAGCAATCTCTTTCCAGTTTCATAGTAAGTCATCCACAGGAAAATCTGAAAACAACTCCAAATATTTTAGCCAGTGGACAGCCCTTAAAAGGACTCGATCTAACAAATCTTCCAATGTTCTTTCCTTGTCGGAAAAAATACGTGAGTTTCTTTCTTCCCACAATGATCAGCATACCGCTGCCCTAATACACCTCCACATAGTCTTCCCTCGCTTCTTTCCTTGTCGGAAAACAAACCTTGGATAGTCTCTGGAGGATACCAAGAACACCCAAAGCGGGAGAAAACCCACTCCCATACAGTTTTAGCAGCCTTACAAGAGACCATGAGGTGGTAGCCAGATTCCCCATCAGCTTTACAAAGAGCACATCTATTAGGAAGTAAACAATAGTTGGGTCTCTTTCTTTGAAGTAAGTCTAAAGTGTTGATTCTTTCCAGGAAAATTTCCCAACAAAAAAAACCAACCCGAGGAGGAATAGGCCTGCTCCAAATTTCCTTAACCGGAAAGGACAACCCAAAGGGGATAGGAGGCTGAGTTGAGGTTTAAAAGAATGAAGCACAAGAAAAGGTACCAGAGCTAGAAGGGGTCCAAAATCTGGTGTCTTCCTTAGCAGGGTTTAGGAAGACAATCTCAAGGGAGGCTAGCAAGTTACCAAGCTATCCATGTTTGTATCCCTAATTGCCCTACGCAGGCCTAGGTTCCACCCAATGCCAGAAGTGGAAGCTGAAGGGACCAAGAAAGAAGATATGGATTCATTTTTCAAGTCTGACAGAGCATACAAGGAAGGAAACTGGTCCTTCAGAGGAGAATCCCCGACCCAAAGTTGTTCCCAGAATTTTATTCGGTTACCAAAGTTTAGACCATACCTGATCCAAGGGGAGAAAACTAGAAGCAGATTGTGAATGGATTTCCAAGGAGAAGCAGCTGAGGCCCTTGCCAAGATTCCAGGATCCTAGCCATTGCCTTCCAGCCCATGTATGCTAGCCACAATCTTATTCCATAATTTATCCCTTTCCAATGAAAACCTCCATAACCATTTCCCCAGTAGGGCCATATTCCTTTTCTTGAAATTACCAATCCCAAAAAGTTTTTTACACCTAGTGACCAACTCACCCTATGATCTCTCTTTTCCTCTCCAGGCTCCCACAGAAAGTTCCTTATTAATTTTTCCAAAAGATTGAAACCTTTGAGGGGATCTTAAACACTAACAGATAGTAGACAGGCATGTTAGCTAGGGTAGACCTAATGAGAGTGACTCTCCCACCTAAAGAAAGATAATTTCTCTTCCAAACCGCCAGCCGCTTCTCAAACCTCTCCGCTACTAGAGTCCAAAAGCTAAAACTCTTAGGATTATCTCCTAAAGGGAGGCCCAAGTATGTCAGGGGCCAGTCCGTAATTGCACAACCTAGCTCACCTGCAAATTCCCTTAGGTCCCTTTCATTCACATTCACTCCCGCCACACAACTTTTATCAAAGTTCACCTTGAGGTTAGATATCAACTCAAAGAGTTGTACTATCAACTTTAGATTCTGGATCCAATTGAAGTTTCCTCCTTCACAAAACATGATAGTATCATCTGTAAATTGTAGAAGTGTTAAGGGAACCTCCTCCCTTCCTACTCTCCACCCTCTTATCAAATTCCTCAAGTCTGCTATATGGATCAATTTCCCAAGCACATCAACAATCAGGGTGAAAAGAAAAGGGGAAAGAGGATCTCCTTGTCTTAGACCTCTCAACGCAGGAAAGAAGTCAACCACAGTCCCGTTCACCAGGATAGAATAATGACAAGCCCTAACACAGCCCCAAATCCACTTACACCACCTGTCTCCAAAACCAAAACTCCTCAACACCTCCATCAAGAAAGACCAATCAACCAAGTCATAAGCCTTCTCCAGATCCAATTTACAAACCACTCCCTTCTTCTTTGACTTCCTAAAGCTCTCCAAGCTCTCATTTGCAATGAGAATCTGATCAGTGATCTGTCTTCCCTCCACAAAAGCACATTGGTTGGGTGCAATAATAGAGGGAAGCACCTTCTTTATCTTGAGAGACAGCACCTTTGCAATGATTTTGTACAAGCTAGTCACCRRAYTRATAGGTCTAAAATCCTTTGGTTGTGATGCATCTTTCTTCTTTGGGACCAAAGCAATGAAAGTTGAGTTCAAGTCCAGATTTATTTCTCCCCTTCTGTAGAACTCCACAAAAACTGATCTAAGATCATTCTCCAAAATTTCCCAACAGTCCTAGTAGAAGGCCATTGTGAAMCCATCTGGACCCGGAGCTTTTGTCCTATCCATTGAGAATACTGCTTCCTTTATTCCTCCATATCAAAAGTTTTTTCTAGCCACTCTCTTCTCTGCGCTTAGAGTTGGCCAATCCAATCCCTCCAACCACACTCTCATTCATAGGCCTTCTAAAAATAGATTTGAAGTAGTTTACTAAAGCCTCTGCAATTTCTACCGAGTGGGACAACATTGCTCCATCAACTTCCAAATTAGAGATGAGATTCTTCTTTCTCCTCCCATTTTCCACTGAATGGAAAAACCTTGTGTTTCTGTCTCCCTCCTTTAGCCACTTACACTTGGGTTTTTGCCTCCAACTGATTTTCTATTTAACCAAGATGTCCTCCATCTGCCTCCTCAAAACCCATCGCAACTTCCTTTCTTCCTCTCCAAAGGAACCTCTCTCTTCCTTCAAGTCCAAATCCTCAATTTGCTCCACCAGAACTTGTTTTCTCTCTTCTAATCTTCCAAACTCCAGCCTATTCCACTCCTTTAATTGAGATTTTAAGTATTGGAGTTTCTTGTGGAACCTCATTCCCTCCCAATCAACTACCAGATTAGATTGCTCTCACCACTCTCTGATCTTCTAAATGAAACCCGGATGAGTCAACCACATGTTTTCAAACTTGAAAGGGGTAGGCCCAACTCCTCTTATTTCCTCCTTGACCAACACTATAGGCCAGTGGTCTGAAGTAAGTCTWGGGAGAGCCCTAGAAGTAATATTGCCCCAATGTTCCTCCCAATCTGTTGAGAACAAAAATCTGTCCAACTTTGAGCAAATTGGCCTTGATTGAAGGTTGGACCAAGTGAAGTTATTATTTAGGAAAGGAAGTTCTTTAAGTTCAAAAGAGTCCACAAATTGGTTGAACTTTCTCATACTTGTTGTCACTCTCTGTCTGGGGTTGATGGTTTTCTCTGTAAATCTCACTACATTAAAATCCCCTCCCACACACCAAGGTCCATCCCTGAGGCCTCTAATGTCACTCAATTCTTCCCATAATTTCTCCCTCTGCCTATAGTCATTGGGGTCATACACATTTGTTAGTACCCATTCATACCCATCGTCCACCTTTCTGAACTTTAGAGAGACAGAATGATCTCCAATTAGCTCCTCCACACCTATGAGTAAATCTTCTTTCCACAAGGTCATAATCCCTCTTGAGGAACCCCACGAGGGAGCAGCCACCCACTTTATACCCCTAGAATTCCACACACTCCTTGCCCAKCTGCAATCAAAATCCATTCTTTTGGACTCCTAAAGCATTACCACATCCAGATTAAACTTCTTAATTACCTCTCTAATTGTCGCTCTCTTCCTAATGTTGCCCAACCCCCTCACATTCCAACTTAGGATTCTCATTGAAAACTCTTAGCCTTAACCCTAACTCCTCCAAGATCTATTTAGACCCTTTTCTTCTATCCCCTTTCACCTCAAACTTTCTGTCCCCCTCAATATCTATTTTCAATCTCTCCACTTCACTCAGCTTTCTCTTCTTCATCTTGTTGTCCTCTTTTTTTTTGCAAGTAGGCTTTTAGATCATTCGGGTTCTTCAGCTTGCACCCCAACTTTTTCACAAACTCTGCAACTAACTCTTCCCCACTAGTTTCCTCTTTTTCTAAAGTTGCACTCTCCTCACTCCTAGGAAACTTCTCGTTCCTTCTCACATTACCTCCAACAACAACCCTTTTCGTCCCCTCCATGCTCCCTCTTTGCATTTCCTTCCTCTCCACTTCACCCATGGTTTTCCATATTTTTGTCTCTCTGCAAGTTTTCTCACCCACTTCCCCCCCTTGTGGACGCACTATTGGTTTCAGACCAAGGGCTTTCGACTCTTGGTTGGGAGGAGAATCTAGAACAAGGGACACAGAGCACTCATCAGTAGCCAAAACTGAATTAACAGAGTTGAGGGATTTACTTGAGGCAGAGATGTGAGGAGAGAGCATAGGCGAAGGAGTGGTAGTCACTTCCTTTTTTGAGAAATTAGAGCACTCTGTCTCCCCGAGTTGGGGGAAGAAAATCCCTATCGCTGTATCAACACAAAGACCCCTTTCTGTACCCAAGATCAACAACATTTTCTACTCTTATTTAAACCATTTTGTTGTGCTGCTTCTTCAAGGAGTTTGCCAAAGTTAAAGAACATTCATAGCTTTGCAGTGAAATTTAGTTTTTCTATAATGTTAGATTACCTTAAGATGGGAAAATTACAGTGGTAAAAAAAAGTAACAAATAAATAAGCTCCTGGTTTCTAGACAAAACTTTGATATTTGTAGAAAAATCACCTTAAGTCATATGCCAGCAAATTGATGTTGGAATGAGGTAAACACTAGTTATACTAATGTAAACCTCAAAAAGATGATACAACAGATTGGAAGAAAGTTCTTATCTAAAGGTGGCAAGCTGGTTCTTACTAAAAGTGTTCTGTCTAGTCTCCCTAGCTACTTATTACGATGGCACTTTTCCCAATGCCCGTGTGTATGGCAAATAAAATTAAGAGGAAGATGAGGGAGTTTTTATGGAAGCGCTGCAGAGATGAGTTTAAATTCCATCTTGCTAATCGGAGGAAGCCCAGGAGAGTGAGTTCCCCAAAAGGTTTGGGAGACTTGTGTGCAAAAGGTTAAAGGAGATGAACTTGGCCTCATTGGGGAAGTGGTTCTGGAGGTACAATGAGGAGGTCTCTTCTTTATGGAGAAGAATTACCTTTGATAAATATGGCTCATGGAATACAGAGTGAGATGGACCTCTTATGGTTGTGCTTTGTGCAAGGGTATAGAAAAATCTTTCAGTCATTTCATCAAAAGCGGTGAGATATGAGATGGGTTATGGAGCTAGGGTAGGTTTCTAGGAGGATGCTTGGATTGTAGAAAGACCTCTCAGAAAGGAGTACTTTCCTCTGCTTAACATAGCTCAAAACAAGGAGTCTTCTGTCAGGGATAACTATGGCATATGCAATGGCTCTATAGTGTAGAACCCTCAGTTAATAAGGAACTTTAATGATTAGGAAGTCAACTCTGTCGTTGAACTACTATCAACTATTTATAATACAAGAAGTTTTCAGAGAAATCAATGTACAATTATCTATTTTCTTCTGAAGTAGCTTTTTTGCTCAAAAGTTTGGTAATAGGACAATCCCATCAATGATTTCTTTTCTGTTATGGGAGAGGCAGCTTTAGTTAAATATATGGCTATTAAAGAATAAATACCTATTCAGGTACCTCACCTAATAGCTTAAGCTTTTAGGTTGAATGGCTCCTTGGGATGGTATCAGAGCCTGTTTGACGAAGTGGTCCAGTGTCGATCCTCATCACCTCAATTATAAATAATTAAATTTCAGCATAGGGTATGGGTGAGGGAGTGTGTTAGAGAATAAATACCTAATCAGGTACCCCACCTCACAGCTTAAGCTTTTAGGTTGAATAGCTCCTTGAAAATAGCCTATGAAAATCTGTTAAAGGGCATGGCAGTAGATAGCTTTCCATGCATACATATGTTTGGGGTCAGCTGGTCATCTCTTCCTCCATTGTAATTTTGCCTACTCTTTGTGGAGAAGAGTGTTTGGTATCTTTGGGATTCTGGATTCATATAGGTTTCCCTCAGTTGGTGCCACAGTTTCTAGAAGGATGGCAGGTTTCATGTTTGAGTAGGAGGGGACGCTGTTATGGGAGATGATCCTGCAGCGGATTTCTGGCCTGTGGAGGTAAAGAAACAGCCGGACTTTTGGAAAATAAAATTTGTGAGGAGGCTATGGTAGCGGGAAAAATTAAAGGGATGCTGATTTCTTGGCTTGCCCTTAATCTTTTACTTAAAGGAAGGCATTCCAATACTTGTTTTTGACAGATTATGTAACTAGTTTTTTTTGAGAATCTCTATATATTCCCCAGTGAACAGTCCCTTACCATGTATCGGTGTGTTTTGCGAATCTCTGTATGGGTGCGTTTTGCTGATATTAACAGAATCTTATTTTACATTTTCTCAAAAGAAAAACAAATTAAAGAGAAAAGAAAAGAAAATTCTCCTCTAAGTGAGAATTGTGAATTGGATGTATCATAGAAAAAATCTAAAAGGGTAAATATGATGTAGCAGAGCTTTCAAAACACAGAATGAACAGACAAGTGGCCATGGTTTAAAATCCTTACAGTGATTGTTATGCCCTATAAAAGCCTCTACTTGACACTCCTCCACGATGGTCTACCAAGATACTGGATATGTTATCCTCATTGATTGGTATTAGAAGAAGAAGAAAAGCGCCATGATTTTTAATGAAAAATATTTAATATTTCTCTTCAGTGCACATGAACCAGACAAAATAAAATTTATGTGGTTTGACCAGGTAATTTAATTACCAACAAATGAAAGAATAAATGAAGTTTTGCTGAGATAAAAATTAACAAAAAATTAAATTTCAAACCTTCAAATGAATACTTCTGTTTAAATGAAAAAACGTACCAATCTAGAATAATCCATTCAACTTTTAAAAATTTCTTACTCAAAAAATAAAAATGAAAACAGACACCTGATTTGTTGCTTTGGTGTCAGCCAATGAGAGACTCCTCTGTTTTGCAGTCACCGTAGAAGTTGAGAAGTCATAAAGATGAAGGCTTGCTTGGTATTTACAGCTCTCATATTTGTGAAGGAGGATTCTCAGCCGAATGCGTGACTAATCACCCTTTGTATGATGTAACAAGATATTGGCATAGAAGTTGTCACAATATGGGATTGCTAAGACGTGGGCAGCAAATGCGCGTGAATAAGGGTCACTTCTTGATGCCAACCTCCAAGGTTGGCCAGTATGATGTTATCACCACTAAAAGGGTGGTCTTCAAAATCTCCCTTGGATCAATTCGTAATCAATCTTTATATTGGGGCTGTGGGCTATCTTGTTCCAATCTCTGCCTTTATTCTTTTCGCAAGATTGTCATAGAAGAGGACACCCTCTGATTTCTAAATCCTGAATTTGGGAGGGGAGTCCTCCTTCCGGCAAGGTATTTCTCCAATATTTGAAGCTGCCAGTCATCATCTTTCGGAAAGGACTTGAGACCTGAAGAATCCATGATGATCAATCGTTGAAGAGAAGTAAGTCTGTGCAAAGCAACACCCTTCGGTAGGAGTCCCCTTTTGCCCTCACCGCATTCACTGATCTCAAAGGTGTTTAGTTTGATTGGCAACCCCGCCTTCGGGAAGGCCATTAGGCGAGGACATCCTACGATTCTTAACCAGTCAAGAGATATGAATAAGCGGGGCATCCCTTGGGGTAGGGATTCCAGTCCTTCACAATTTTCTATCCACAAAGACGTCAAGAAAGGAAGGTGATAGGGAATTGACGATGTTCTTAGTTTGGGGCATTTGTATATACGAAGACTCGATAGATGAGGAAATAGTGGCTGATAACATAATTTTCGTATGTCACGATCATTAACTTCATCTTGGTTTATGTTTGCTCCACCTGTGTCTGAGGTCGAGGCTGATGACCACTCTCCTCCTTTCCAATTATCCATATCACCTATTGTCAGGTGCTTTAGCTTTCCAAGGTGAGGGAAGGAGATAACCTTACATGATCTACATCCTATCAATTTCAACTCTGTTAGATTGGACATCTCTATCAACCAAGTAGGCAATAATCTTTCACCATAATACCCCTTGATTGTGAGTTCAAGTACCTTGTTATCAATCTTTGGTGGACGAAGATGCTCAATTACTTGTTGGGCCACAGCGACTGCTTTTTCTCCAACTCCAATCCCATTATCCCATTCTAATGTTCAAGTCCTCGACAAAGACTTGATTGTTGTTGCTGAAAATGGCATCTGGAATGTCATCAACACTGTCAAGATTTTCTAACCCTGACACGATTACATTCTTTACACCAACGCACTTACTATGCAACCTCAAATCATCTGGAACATGATGAATTCTGTACTTATTAATCTTCATAAGTCGAAGGTTAACAAGGCTGGTGCCCATGTTTTCAGGTAAATTCCTTTGTCCCATGATCACTGAAGCCCTCAAGTAGCAACGTTTGCAAATGGTAAAGGCTACTACAAAGGAGAGATCGAGGTATCTTAACTGGAACCAGTTCCCAATACTCAAAAGTTGGTAACAAACCCTTCCTTCGCTAGCCCAACATGCTTTAAACCTAATAATAGCAGAGATCGGGACAAACACCGTACACCACCCTATCACGGTTGAACACGCCAGCTGTGTTCAGGATAGTTGGATCTCAGATGGAGCCCACAATGAGCACTGGTGTGTTCAACTGCAATAGGTAGTTCAGCGGGGTGTGTATGCTCATCCGGGCGGGTCATACAAAGGTCACAAGCACAACACCGAAAATTACCAACAACTCAAGAATGAGATCAGCACCTGGTCCAATAAGGCTACCTTGATAGTTACGTCTCCTATGAACAATCTAGGAAAACAAGCCCGAAGAACAAGAACTCGAGCTGAACAACCAACTGACAGTTGTAGTCATAGGCTCATAGCCGTTGTCTTGGAACCCTTGTAACATAGAAGCCTCGGCTTAGAAAGCACACAACCCATCACTACATGCCCAACCAATTCGACAACCTCTTCTTTCTCAGAATTTACAATGTAATAGAATTTGGGTCCATTCTAAGTCCAATGATCTTCCCTTTTAGGCATGATAATGGGGCCCCCAGCTCACAGAGCATCAAAACCGTTGAAATAACTCTATTGATTGACCAGTTGTACAAATGAACCAAAGACTCAATCACCACTATAGACCTAGCTTGACAAAGAAGGGCTTGGTGGTTCAAATGAGGAAATGAACCATCAATTAAACCTTTGGTGACGTTTACTTAAACATCATCAAAAAAAGCGAGCATTTACTATTTGGATTAAACTTCGCCAAAACTAACTTCTGATGACGTTTAATCTAAACATGACCAAATAATGACTTTTGGCGTCATCAAAAGTCAATTCAAATGTTAAATATTGGCTTTCAACGACGTTTACAAAAACGTCACCAAAAACCAGATCATGTCAGTTAAACGTCGTTAATTTTTTTCCAAACGTCACAAAATGTATCTACAACATGAATTTTTTTTTTCCATGTCTCACCAGTCGTTGGTTAACAATGTTGCTGCTTATGTTTTCAAATAATCCAACTGACCCAAGTCCTTTGAGTAATAATGTTTGTAAGTGATAGAGGCCACACTGATTTTGGTATCCCTTGAATCCCACCAGTCCAGGAGAGAGTCTGGCAATCGCTAATAATACAAGTCAAGATGACGCAATATCAACAGACATAAGCATATTAGCCTTCAAAAAAAAACACACGTAAGCATATTCATGTATTAAATAAATTATCAAACTTTTTTACTAGGCTTGGAATACTTATTTTATATTCATTGGGCCTGGTATAACTTAGTAGCAGAAATGTGCGTGAAGTAACTATTATTACTCTGAACTAATTGGTCCATGGTGTCATCATCCATTGTACTATTCGTCCAGCTATGAAGTAATGATAAATGACGAGCCTTTATATAATTTGTATTCCTGGACGACTTATCATTAGGGCTGTTCATAAGATGGCGCAATCCGATTAAACCGATTAATCCGGACTGACCCAATTTAAGTCGGCCGGATTTTCATCAATACGGGTCGGTTTCGGGTTGTGCAAATTCCTAATCCAATGATTCGGGTCGGTTTTGGTTTTCACACAAGAAAATCAAAACCGATCCGAACCGAACTGACTTAGTTCCTAGTTCAAACATGAAGTTCCAAAGCCCATTAGGCCACATAGTTTTTGAATGGTTGCAAGAAATTTTGGATTAGTGAATAGTGATTAATGAACAATTTTTGTGATTAACTTTTCATTTAAATTTTATCATAGGAGATGGCTAAAATGATGTTCAATTTATAACTGTTTTTAAAATTAGCAAGATTTTATCACAGGGATGAACTTAGAACCGAAACCGACCCAAACCGACCAGGTCGGTTTTGCTTAACACTGGGTCGATTTCAGTTTCTATGTCAGGTAACCTAACCAGGTTGGATCGGTTGGAAAAACCATAGTAAACCGACCCAACCCGACCCATGAACAGCCTTACTTAATCTTGATTCATATGCCCTTCTGTTAATACAAACCATATACCCTTTGAAATAAATTGTGCTAAATCATGAATTAAGTCATGCATCACAAATCCACCGTATTGATCATATCGGTTGAAAAATGACCTGAAACATAGCTCTTCAATATATTCATTACCTATATCTTCAATTTCTCTATTTCCCTCGGGATGTATAAATCCTTCCCCGATCCATAAAAGAACTTACTGCTCCTTACTAAATTCATAATCTTTGGGGATAATGGAACAATAAGCAAAGAAAAGCTTCAGATCTGCTCTGCTGGGAGGCGTAGGTAACTCAATCTTAGAACTGGCATTATATATACCATCCATATCTTCCAGTTCCCATATTTTACTTGTTAACACATTTTCGATCCCATTTCTTCTCTTCAGATGTAGAATGTAAGAGACCTTTCCAATGTTTTTACCGCAAGAGGATCACCCTTACATTTTTCCACAATTTTCCTACCAATCTATTCTAGATCGATTTGGATTTGCTTCCAAGATATTATCATCATCAACAGATGCCTGGTGCCTTAATATTGACCAACACCAATCGTCTTCTAAGCCACCTAGACAATGGGCAGGAAGGGATGGGACAAGAATTAATAGGAATCCCTAATTGGGGTCAGGGTCGGGGTCAGGGGATAGGGATTGAGGTCCCTGCCCCACCCTAACCCTGATTATATATATGTGTGTGTTATTTATATTAAATGTATATTATATATATTCAAAACATATTTAAAACATTATTTATAATTTAAAATTTTTATATATTTTAAATAAATTTATTTTTCAAGAAAATACTATTATCTAAAAAAATTCAGAGATTCAGAACACTGTAGGGATCGGGGATAGAGGACAAACAAGCAAGAGAGTATATATAAGGCTTGGAGAGAGAGAGATAGAGAGAGAAATAATTTATTAGTAAAATAAATTATTAATTAATTAATTGAATAATTAAGTAAATTAAATAATAAAATATATGGATAATATAGTAAAATAAATAAATAATTGGGACAGGATTGGTCGGAGCTATCCAGAACCAAACCTGACCCATTGACAACCCTAAATATTGGGCTCGGGTTGAATTAAATAAATAAAAATTCATGGATAATAATTTATTTAATTTATTAAAATAAATAAATGAATATTTTAATTTAATAAAGTAAACAAATAAAATTTCATTGAAGGCTATCTCAAATTATTTAATTAATTAATTTAGGGCTATCAATGGGCTAGCTAGCCCATGAATAGGTCTAGTTGGGATAGCCTGTACCCATCCAATCCTAATAATAAATGATCTTTTATTTATTTATTTATTTTTCTAAATTAAAACATTCATTTATTTATTTTAATAAATTAAGTAAAATATAATCCATCGATTTTTATTTATTTAATTTACTAAACTGTTAAATTAATTAACAATTTATTTTACTAACGAATTATTTCTTTATCTCCCCGAGCCTAATATTTAGGGTTATTAATGGGTTGGGTCTGGTTTGGGGCTGTCAATGAGCTAGGCTAGGATTCAAGCTTGGGCTCAAGATCTAGGCCCAATAGTTGAGCTGGGCTTGGGCTTGGGCCTAAATATGTTCTATTGATATAAAGGCAAAACCTAGCCCAAACTCGATCAATCCAACTTGTAAACAAGTTTAACCTATTGGTAGCCCTATATATTAGGCTCGAGGAGAGAGAAATAATTTGTTAGTAAAGTAAATTATTAATTAATTTAAACCTATGGATAATATAGTAAAATAAACAAATAAATAATTGGGACAGGACTAGTCCAAGCTATCCAAAACCATACCCGATCCATTGACAACCCTAAACATTGGGCTCAGCTTGAATTTAATAAATAAAAACTTATGGATAATAATTTATTAAATTTCTTAAAATAAATAAATGAATAATTTAATTTAGTAAAATAAATCAATAAACAAAATTTCATTTATTATGGGGATTGATCCAAGCCAATGTTTTAAAAAACAACCCAAAGGCCAAACCATTTTTGCAGGGTTACGGGTCATCTGTTCGATTGTCTAGGTTGAATGGGTTAGCCATGTGGAAATTCAAACATATGTGTGTAGGTATGCATAAACATATATTTCTTAATAAATAATGTATAATTATATTTTACATGTAATATATGAATTATTTTACATTTAATTTATGTTTTTAATTCAATTTTAAATTTTTTATTTGTAAAACATATCCAAAATTGCAATTTGAGGTCAAAAAGGGTTTTCTTTTGTGAAAACGACAAGGCACTAGGTTTGCATACACATTTAGTGTGCAAAGTTATGGCCTCCTGAATTTTGCATACACATTTACGGTGTAACCTGTGACTCAGTCATTGGGTCTGAAAGGTCAACACTCCAACCATTTGGGTCAAATGGTTTTTGACTAAGTCAACAATTTTTTACCTCCCTTTGGGTTTTACTCAAACTGGACCTGGAATCTTAACCGGGTGATGGTTCGAAAGGTTCAACCAATCGGGTTCAACCAAGTCCAAATCATTAGCAACCCTAAATATATTTTAATTTAGTTTTAAATTTTTATTTTTAAAAATATTAAAAATCTAATTAAAGGCCAAAAAAGGGGTTTGGGGTGAAAATAGCAGGGCAAGGCGCCTACAACTCCTTCGGATGTATGGATCACAAAAAAATTACCTAAAATTAAAAAAAAAATCACCTCAATTAGACATTGGAATGTAAAGTTATGGCCTCTCGAAGTTTGCATACACATTAGGGGTGTTCACATTAAATGTCAAACCGACCAAACCGGCCTGTCCCAACTCGAGTTGATCAATTTTTCAAAACCACCGATCGGTTCCAGTTTGTGTGAGAAAATAAACTAACAACTTGGTTCAGTTTTCGGGTTTTATACATGAAAGCTGAAATTGAACAGAACTGAACCGACCCTATATGTTTTAAGTAATTACTAAGTAGTCCCTACTCAACCCTACTCCCTGTCATAGTTAAGTATAAATTTAAGTAAAGTTACTTATTACCTTTTTGGGTTTAGTAAGCATTGGTGTGAATGAGTCATGGAAATTGGAATGGACATACATGTTGGATTGTTAGAGTCTTTACTCTTCAATTTTGGAAAGAGAGAAAAAAAATAGAGGTTAAACAAAGTTATTTATTACCTTTTTGGGTTTGGCAAGCATTGCTGTTAAGGACTCTTGGAAAGTAAAACGGAGAGACAACAGTTGGAGTCTTCACTTTTAGTTTTGAAAAGATAAAAAAAAAAGAGAGGTTAAATAAACTGACTAAACCAATGAACCGACCCAACCTGACCCTTCATGTTTGGGTCGGTTTTGCTTCAAGGTTGGTTAGTTTCGGTTTAGTCAATAAATAAACCCACTAGGTCAGGTCAGTTGAAGAAAATGACTAAAGCCGACCCAACCCCGACTCGTGAACACCCCTAATACACATTTAATATGCAACCCATGACCTAGTCATTGAGTCGAATGAGTCAATGGACCAATTGTTTGTTAAAAGTATTAAAAATTGCAACTTGAGGCAAAAAAAGAGGGTTTTGGAAAAAATGGCAAGGTAAGATGCTTAGGGCTCATTGGGACAAATAGATCTTGAAAATTTACACAAAATTAAAAAAAATCACCTCAATCAAACATTTGAGTGCAAAGTTATGGGCTCCCAAAGTTTGTATACACATTTAGTGTACAACCTGTGACCCAATCATCGAGTCAAACAGGTCAACAGTCCAACCATATAAGTTAGATGGTTTTTTACCAAGTCAATGATTTTTTACCTCATTCTGAATTTATACAAAAAAGTTTAAACGGTTTAACTAGTTAAGTTCAATAAAACTCAAATAAATAAAATGAAAAAGAAAAGATGATTTTTAACAAATATATAAGAGGTAGGAGTTTAGTGGCATCATTATAAATAGTTAGATGTTTAGCATTAAACATGAAAGAAGAAGATGACAAAGGACAAGTTATTAGTACTTTTTGTTTCATTCAATTGAAGCATTGTAAATAATTAAATCTTTAGTCCCCATTCGCTTTTTGGTAAGTTACTTACCTAGGTAAATTACTTGGGTAAGTTTTTTCTTATGAAACACTTATCTAAGTAAGTGCATTCACCTTTTATTTCTCAGGTATATAAAGCAATGACCATTTTTCCATAGAAATCCATTATTAAAGGGGGAATTTTTGTCCCATTCAAGTGTTGGCAACTTTCTCCAAATGTGGAAAAGTTATTTACCCACCAAGGAGATGTGTATCACTTTCTTGGACAAGTGATACCTAAGAAAATAAATTTCCCTGGTCTCCACATAAAGATGGAAAAAGAACATGAGATTCTTGGTTAATGAGAATCAAAATCCCATTAATCAACTTTTCCCCTCTCTAAATCCAAAAAAAACACCCCCTTAATAATAAATATGAAAATTGATTTCACACGCTCTAACTTTATCTGATTATAAATAACACCATATATCTGACGATAAGCCTTTTGATAAAGCAATAACTTTTGAGAACATTGTCCTGAAAAAAAGTGAAACATTTTAAAGAGTCTCCTTTTGATGTAAAAATTTTTATCTAATTATAAATAACACTTTCTTTTGTTATTATATATTATTTCACATTTCAATGGCGAATGATAAAACAATAACACTTTCTTTTAAAGACCATCATTTTGTCATTATATATTGTTCCACATTTGATAAAGCAATAACACTTTCTTCTAGTAGCAAATACGAAATTGATTTCACATGCTTTAGATTCACACATGAAGATGTGTTTTATTGATTTTTCATATAGCCACGTCTCCCCTTATAAGCTTGTTGATAAAGCAATAACCTTTAAAAAACTTGCCTTAAAAAATGGTATTGTTGATAAAGCAATAACCTTTAAGAACATTGTCTTAAAAAATGGTATTTCCACGTGTGAATCATAATACGAGTGTTACATTCTAGTAATTTGTAAGAAAAAATAAATAGTAGTATTGATAGTAGTGAGAGTGACATTCTTATAATTTCTAAGGAAAGAGAAAGTGAATTGGTAGGAGATAGTGACATTCGTGTAATTTATCAGGAAAAGAAACAAAATTTATTGTTAGATTATATTTCTTGTATTCTTAGGCCTTCTTTCGTATACATTCCAACTTAATGTATTTATATAGATATAACATAATACCATATATTCGATAATAAATTTGTTGATAAAACAATAACCTTTAAAAACATTGCCTTAAAAAATGGCATCCCCACGTGTGAATCATAATACGAGTGTTACATTCTTGTAATTTGTAAAAAAAAAGAGATAGTATTAGTAGGAGTGATAGTGACATTCTTGTAATTTCTAAGGAAAGAATGAGAACGAATTTCTAGGAAAGAGTGACATTCATGTAATTTATAAAGAAAAAAAGCAAAATTTATTGTTAGATTATATTTCTTGCATTCTCAGGCCTTCTTTCGTATACATTCCAACTTAATGTATTTATATAGATATAAGATAATACCATATATTCGATAATAAATTTGTTGATAAAGCAATAACATTGCCTTAAAAAAAAAGAAAAAAATTTTAAGGACTTTTCTTATAATGTAAAAAGTTTTATATTATTATAAATGATAATTTCTTTTATCACTACATATTGTTCTATATTTCAATGTCAGTATTATAGAGTTAAATCTTTAGTGATAAATGTTTCATTGATTTCACATGCTCCAGCTCCACACATGTAAATGTTTTTTACACATTTCTCATACCGCCAGATCTCACATTTTTTTGCATCATTTTGTATTAAATATATATAAGATAAGATAATACTATATATCCGACAATAAGCCTATTGACACAACAATAACCTTTAATGACATTGATTTTATAAAATATTAAACCTTTTAAGGGTCGTTCTTGTAATGTGAAAAGTTTATCTAATTATAAATAACACATGATTTTGTTATTATACATTTCTTTACATTTCAATTGCAGCATTATAACTAATTAAATCTTTAGTGATAAATATTTCACCAATTCCACACCTGTAGATGCCTTTTACCTAGAATTGACAATTTTGATCCCAACCCACCCACCTTGGAACCCATCCATACTCACCCATTCTATTGGCGGGTTAATATGGGTCGAATGACCCATTATGGTCAATAGAAAAAGGTCAATGGTGGATTGAGTCGAAGGAGTTAGGATGAATTGGATTTGAGATCTTCTTCAATCATCTATCTATATTCACTAAAGCGGTGTTTGACACCACGTTAATCTCGTGGACGGTTTTGGTCCCATCCACAAAATGAATACCCATTCAATTAGGTGTAGATAGGACCGGTCCCGTCCATACTCCAATATATCATCAATGGGAAAAACTCGTGGATACGTTCCCTCCACGGTTTATTTTTTATCTAAGACAGATTGTAGATACGCAGAGATACACATTCAATTTTATCTTTAAAATTCCTACAGTTGCATTTTGGCTATATGATGTAAAATATTAATTATTTTACTTAATTTTTAAATTTTTATAAATTTTCAATATTTTTATCAATAAAATAATATTTTTAAATATTTTAAATATATTTTTTAATTATTTTACTATTGTTTTATAAAAAATAATATTTATTGGTAAATATTAATTCATTGATGCATTTGTGGAGTGGTGTAGAGTGGTCCACTCCATTCTACATAATGCCACTATGGGTGTCGACTAGTCCAATCCATACAATTTGTCTATAATCCAAAACAACTACGAAATGTCGTGTGGTGTGGACTACTCCACACCCATCAATTTCTCATCCACACTATAAAACAACCCCTAAGTCTTATAAAAAAGGCACTTGAGGTGATTCAAACTCAAACCACCTAACGCGTCCACATCTCGTTGTCATTGTAAACCACCATGCCAAATTTCATTTTGTGATTATAAATGAAATAAAATAGATTTTATTAAATTTTATTCTCGCATGCAATTTAAACAAAAAGTACATATTTATATTTAACAACTTTAACAAAAATTAAAAACTAATATTTTATAAACTAATAGAATACATAATCTATCAAATCCACACTTATATAAAATTATGATTTTTAATATCAAAAAAAATTATACAAATAGAATATTAATAATATAATAATTATTTTAATACTTAAAATTTAAAAATTTTCACATGATATAAATCTTAAAATTTTTATATTTTATAAATTATTAACTAATATTTTAATTTACATTAATAAGAAATAACAAAATATTTATTATTTACAAAAACTAAAACTATTATAAACAAAGTATTGAAGAATATAATATTAAATTGAATCTATCAAATCCACTAATCTTCATTTATTTCAAAAAAATGATTTTTATTCATAAAATTTATAGAAATAAAAATATTAATAATGGAATAATTATTTTAGTATTTAAAAGCTATGAATTTCTATATGATATGCATTTTAGAAATTTTAAAAAATTTGGTATACTCTAAGTTAAGATTATGTATTTATAAATTATTAATTGGTATTTTAATTTGAATTGTTTTTTTGTTAATTTAAAAAAAATTAAAATAGTAAAATAAAACAATAAAAATTGATATAATAATTAAAGTATAATAGGTGTATATGTTTAGTGTCTTGGACTCTTGATTGATCCATTATAAATAAAATTTTATGATATCTATGCATCCCAATATATTAATTATAATATATTTCTTCATATATATCATTAAAATTTACATTTTCTATGTATTTATATACTCTTTTGTGATTATTTTGATCTTAAATTTAGTGTTATTATTGTATTTATAAAATTTGTATGTATTTCCCTAGCGTATCCAAATGTTTCCATATTTTTTTGTCTATATCCATGCATTTCCAAAGCATATCCATATCTATTTTATCCGATATGATACCCAATACTGATACTTTAAATCTTGGTTTCAGTAATTCAAAAATCTTTGTTCAGGTCGAGGGTTTCTGAGTAAAGGTCGAGACTTCCTCCTACCATTTTCTACCATGCTTTATGATATATTTTCATGTTTTTCAGTGTTTTCAAGCATTTCTACAAATTTTAAGTACTTTTTTATTTTTTTATTTTTATAAAAAATGTTATGCATTTGGTTTGTATTTTTTTCTATTTCCTATATTTTTTGTATTTTTCTATACATTTTGCAATTTTTATTTTTCAGCATTTTCTAAAGTTTTCTAGTATGTTTCCACATTTTCTACATTTTTTTTGTGTTTTTCTGCATAAGTTTTGCACTTTTTTTGGTGTTTTCATGCATTTCTTGTAATTTTCTAGTATTTTTTGCTTTTTCTGATTTTTCTACAAAAGGTTTGCATTTTTTTGCATTTTCTACATTTTTATACTATTTTCTGGTATTTTTCTGCATTTTTGTAATTTTTATATTTTCTGAATTTTCTGCAAAATTTCTGATTTTTTTGTTATTTTTTGCATTTTCTGCATAATTTCTGCATTTTTCATAATTTTCTGGTATTGTCTTTTTTTGCATTTTTTATATTTGTTCATTTTCTGCAATTTTTCTTCTATTTCCTACATTTATCTAAAATTTTTGCATTTTTGGATAGACGGGTCGACCTAACCTATTTTTGTCACATGGTAGTCTTGAGAGAGATGATTCTCTCAAAAATGTTTTTTCAAATATACAGGTCGACCCAACTTGCTTATGCCATGTGGTAGTCTTGAGAGAGATGGTTCTCTCAAAAATGTTTTTTATTTTTATTTTTGTTGAATATACGAGTCAACCTGGCCCAATTCTGTCACATGGCAGGCTTAAGAAAGATGATTCTCTCAAAAATGTTATTTTTGGGTATATGGTTGCCCCAACCCATATTTGTCACATGGCAGCCTTGAAAAATGTTCCTCTTAAAAGTTTTTATTTCGTTTATATGAGTCGTCCCGACCAATTTTCGTATTAATAGGTGAGGCTAGATGGGTCAGTATGGATGATGATGGGTAAGGGTCAATGTGGATGGGTCAAGTGGGTCAATATGGGTGGATTAGGGTTAAAGTTAGGGTGGATTATGACCCTTTAATAAAGATTAATGATGGGTCATGGTGGGTTGGTGGGTCAATATGGGTGGGTTGGTATTCAACCCTTACCCAAACCACCCATTTGCCACCCCTACTTTTACTCATTCCTCATATTGTTACATCTCCCATTTTTTTGTACCATTTTGTATTAAATATATATATAAGATAAGATAACACCATATATCTGACTATAAACCTATTGACACATCCATAACCTTTAATGACCTTGCCTTCAAAAAAGACAAAACCTTTTAAGTGTTGTCCATGTAACGTGAAAAGTTTTATTTACTTTTATCACTACATATTGTTCCACATGCTAGACTTTTTAAAGAGGATTATACTTTCCCTTGTTTCATTTGAAAATAAAAGATGCTTTTTAGAAGTATATATAGAAATTTGAGGTTCACACTAATAGAATGTATAAAAAAGAAAAAGCCATCACCATGTAGATAAAGGAAGATCAATAAAAGTTTAGATATGCTCGCAGATCCAGTGATACATGTGACATTATCCAAAGTGGCAAGTTGATCTAGCTAAAATTTGCAATTGTGTTGCCCTCTTACACTACCTCAATTTAGTGACACGTCTTTCTATTGCCTACAAGAAATGACTCAGTTACAAATATAGCTCCATGGCAACTTCATCCAACATATCTGGAAAAAAATTCTAAAGGTACCAAAGCAATGCCTATAAATTAACATTAAGAATCACAATCAATGGAAACACATAAATTATACATAAAGCGCATATGTGCATACCGCATACTCGTTTTCATCATATGAAAATAAATCGTAGGCATACCCAATTAATTAACAACATACATGTCGCGTTCATATGTATGAATACGTAAATTAGAATTACATCATCTATAACTGAAGCAAATTTTCATTATTTTTAAAACAAATAGGCAAATTTCAGTCATAAAATGCTCAGATTACAATTATAAAAATAACAATCAACAAAAATAGTAAAAAAACAGCTAAGAAATAGTCTTGGCCAAGGGTAGAGCCAAGGGAGCCACCCCAAGCCTATTGCCCAAAATTCCACATACCATGTATATTTTCCCCTTCTACTCCCCACTCCATGGTTGGCCCCCCAATGGTCCATCCATATTGATTTCCCCCTCCTCTATGGTGTCTACTTTGTCAATTTTTCTTGTTTGGAGGTCTTAATGATCTATTGCTTTAGCTAGCATTCGGTGGTATATTGGTTGGTTGGTTTCTTTTTAGCATCAGTCATTGTTCATTTGTTCGGTGGCTTATGTATTTTTACTCTTAATATCATCAAAAGGAATGCTCCTTTCAGAATAACAGCTTTAAAGCAACTTTTTGAAAGAAATATTATATAAGAGCACTAATATACAAGGTGTATCCATTGAAATTTGTATGAAATACACATTGTATTTATGACAGAATTACCCTTTCCATTAATTAGCACCCCCTCTTTTTTCCATTAATATCTCCCAAGATTGCAACTTTCTCTCTTTTAACTTGTTGAACCTCTCAAATAAATAGAACCACCTCTCTCTCCCCTCTCTCGTATGTGTTCAGACTATTGTTCCACTTTTTTTCTCCCTCACATGCTTTTGTATTGTGGTTGGCCTATTTTCAAGCCCTAACCCAAGACAAGACTCTTCTCCATTGATAAAAGTATATATCTTTTTCTTTTCTAGTACTTATTCTTTATAGTTTTTTTATGTTCTCATCTCTGTATGCATGTATACTAGAGAAGTAGTTTGAAAGAAAAACTTCTTTACATGGCATATTTAATGTCAATTTATTTGTGCCCATTTCATGAGTAGTTTTGAAAGAAACAAACAAAGGGCCCAATGGGTTAGATTTGATTGAATATATCTATTGATCTAGATTTTGTTTGATCACATATTTAATAAATCTGGATTCTATTCAAAAATTCATGAAAATCAACATTGGGATGAAAAATCAAACACTATAAGAGCCCATTTGGTTCGTGGGAAGAAGGGTTTGGAATCGGAATTGAAATGGGCCCTTCTGATTCAAACTATTTGATTGGACAGAATTGGAATCTTATTCCCATTCTTTGTGGAATCACATTCCCCATTTCTAGTAAGAATGAAATCTCATTCCATTTGATTTCAATTCTCATTCTAATTCCTATATGAACCAAATAAACTATGGAAATAAACAATTCCAGTTTTGACTCCAATTCTAATTTTGATTGTAATACAAGCAGATCCTGAACCTTGAATAATGGTTTTTAAAACCGACCCGGAGACTGAACCGGTCAGGGGTCTGATTACCAGGTCAAACGGTCTGATCATTCAAACTGAACGGTCGGCTCGTTCTAACAAAAAAATTAAAAAATTAAAAAAAATTAAAAATAAAAATAAAAAATGGTCAAAACTGTTCAAATGATTCGAATGGTTAACCACCCGGTTCAGCGATTTGCTAACCAAAATCAATGGTTTTTTTAGAAAATCCGGTTTTGGGGGGGGAACGGACCGGTTCTCGGTTTTTCCGGTCCGACCCTACGGTCTGGTCCGGTTTTGAAAACCATGCCTTGAATAAATGAATTAGAAATAACTTCTATTGGAATATCCAATGAAGATTTTGAGTTGAAAATGCAATTTAGAAGTTTACTAATTAATGGTTTATTATTTTTTGTATTTTTATGTAAGAAAATTTATTGATAAGGTCTAATCTTAATACACAAGTTGTGAATATGTCGATTTCCCCTTTCATCTAAGAGGTAATTTAAGTATTAGATTGTGCATTTTATTCTACCTCAATGACGTTTAACTTGAATTTCCCTTTATTGGCATTTACATTTCGATGAAAAGATTCTTGATTCATACAATGTTGATGGAGAGCATTATTGGAGTTCCTAGAATTTTTTTCTTCATTATCTAATGCACAACCTAAAGAATCAAGACATATGGCTTTATAGGAAAGTGCCATGAAATTAAAATAATATAATTTATTTGTATGACTGCAATGTTAATAGAGAATATAATCTTTTACACCCCAAGATAGGCTCATCTTAAATGGAATAATTGTTTCTCATTAGAGGAATTAATGATATTGTTGAAAAGATGTTGAGCTTTCAAAGAGCTTTGAGTTCTGTAGTAATTTTGTTTCTTAAAAATTTTAGGTTTTTACACAAGTTAGTGTATCCAATGACTATTAATGTTATCTTCAAATATTGATGTACTTTGTGGTTTAAAGTAATTTTTCTGTTGCCTAAGCTTTTTTTTCCAATAACCCTATCACCATAGGTTAACCAAGTAAAGATTTAATTACAATAATTATTATGATGAGCAACTTTGTGGATTTACAAGGCCCTAATAAAAAATATTTTTCTTATATATCAATAGTAGGAAAGTGGTGATTTTAGGAATACGGTTGAGCAAGCCATTAATTCATCCTAATATAGGTTATAATTGAAAATTAGAATAACTTGCACCAAGGATTAAAGAGGCAGTACAAATAGGTAGGTCCATATATGTATATTTCACAATTTGAGTGAATCAAGCAAATCATATGACAAAGTATTTACATAGGTAAAAATATTTAAACTGAAAGGTTGAAGAAATTGTTTAAGCACTCAAGTGTTAATGTTTGTATTCAATTACCAATGAGGGCTCTTTTAATAGTGAAGATTATTGAAAAACAAGAAAATTATACTTTGGATTTAAGGAGGAGAATTTATCTCGGTTTTCAAAAAACATCATGCTAGGTTCCATCTTTAACCAAAACACCCATGAAGCCTCTAATATTTATAGTTTTATACTTGAAGCCATTTGACCCAGTATATCATTGGTCATGTTCCATTTGGCCTAATATTGCACATGGCCAATAGTATGCCTAATTTAGGCACCTATGTACTTCATAATATTTCTTGGTTCTTGAAAATCAGGAAAAAACAATTCTTGACCCTAAAGCAATTGCTGTAAGGGCAAGTGATCATGCTTCTGGTGTGATAACTCTTATAATGTATTTTAGGACACTCAAGATCAGATAGGTCAAGGATATGCCTAATTAGGGCATGTATGTGCTCAATAACTTTTCTTTGTTTGTAAAAGTTAAGAAAAGTTATAAAGTCTCAAGTAGTGGTCAAATAGGTCATTTGGTCATATATCCTTTCATATTTGCTATATATTTTAACCTTTATAATGTATATTAGAACACTCATGGGCCAAAGCTAGGTCTAACTTGGTCATGTATGCACTCAATAACTTTATTTGCTTTGATAGTATTACTAGTCAAGAGTTACACAAAGTGGTGAATTTTGATAGATCCAAACACCAAGAAATGAAGAACATATCTCGTCTCTCAGATCACATCTAGCCCGGTGAATAATTTGTTGTGTCAAACTTCTTTGTTGCAACCATCTATTCATGCTTCTTACCCCATAGTATGGACTTACACACCATCTGGTATGAGGAGCGGAACTAAGATTTTTTCTTAAGGGAGCTAAAAAGTAGAAAACATGGATAAGGGGGGTGGGGATTTTCAAAGCATGGAGGGGGTTGAATTTTTTTCAATCTATGTAATTTACTCATATTATACTAGAAGGCAATGCGCTTATTATTGTTAACCTTCTGTGGGTGGTAGATTCTAATCCATCATGAATAACATTCCTTGTTACTGGCATCTCTTCAAATAACTGTCGCACCTTTTCAAGCTCTCCCCAATGAACATACCCAGAAATGATTAGGGCTGCAAATAACTGGGATCCAATCAAATTTGAATATGAATTTAATCTAATAAGAGGTGGATTTGGACATCTCTTTTCATCCTAATAAATTGGATCGGATCGGAAGAGTTGATCCGTTAACTTGATGTATCAATTTTGAGTATAGACCAATCAGATCCGCCATAACCCGATCTGATTAGCTATTATATATTTTGATATATTATTATATAGTATAAAATAAAATAATATATTATTTATATTAAATCATCAAATTTTTTTATTATAATTTTAATCAAATCGGATTCGAATCGTGCTCTTGAAAAATTGACAGATTCTTATCAGAATCAGACTAGTCAGACTTTCTTAACAAATCCGATCCGATCCATTTGCAATCCTATAGATGATTGAGTTTCAGGAAATTCATCTTTTTCTTACGTTATAACGTTCCTTCTTACTGGAATCTCTTCAAACAACTGTCGTACCTTTTCAGTCTCTCCCCTATGAACATGCCCCGAAATGATTGAATTTTAGTGAACATTTTTTTCTTACATTTCATTTAACATATGGTGAGCAGATTTGGTATGGGAGCACTTGTAATACATGTCAAACAATGAATTATTCACATAGAAGTCAGATTCAAATCCAAATTTAACAACACCAAAGTCTTCCTCACCTACATTGAGAAAGGATAGGGTCGAGAAGGGAAAACAATTTTAGAGATGTTTGAGGAAAGCCAATGTAAGTGAAATTGTTTAGTTTTACGCCTCCAATCATGGAGTTCCAACAGTATACTCAAAAGGTAAAACGATTTGGTTTAAGATAGAGCGAGTATAGTCAACATAACTGAGGTCGACTAGCTTTGCAGTGATTTGATAGATCTTAGGATCCGTTTGATTCATAGTTGGAACTGGAATTAGAATCGGAATCAAAATCTTTCAGAATTGGAATCGGAATGGTTCATTCCCATAATCTGTTTGGTTCAGACAGGAAAGAAAATGAGAACTAAAATCAGCAGGAATGGGATTTCATTCCCAAGGGAGGGGCAGGGAATGGCCATTCCCTCAAATGGGGGAATACCATTCCAGCAGGAATGAGAATGGGATTCTGATTCCGCCCAACCAAATAGTTGGAATCGGAATAGTCCATTCCGATTCCAATTCCAGACCCCTATTCCCGTGAACCAAATGGGGCCTTAGTGATAGTGACGGTGCTGCACGGGAGGGAATGAAACATGGAAGACAACACAATGACCACATATATTAGTCACTAAGGCTGCGTTTGTTTCCAATGCAAATACAAATATGTACCATGCATTTTTGGACACATCCCGGTTCATGAGTGCAAAGTCAGTTCAAGAGTTAGTATGTTTTTGCACTCTTCTCATTTGTTTGGAATTTATATAAATCAGGGCACAAATTTGCTGGCATTTGTTTGAAATCGATGCAAACTATGAGAGCAAACATAAATGCTCTAACTACCTAGTGTGCTTTTTCCAATAATAACCACCAGTCCAGGTGCAAGAAATCTGGACCATCCATTGTTATAACCATAGTGATAGTAAATGTGCATATGAGCTCGGCCTAATATTGTTTGAGGCCAATCGGTCGAGCTTGCCAAAATGGTTACAGTCCCGAATCCACAATTCAGCTAGTGGCAACTAATCCATACCAGTCTTTCATATACGAGAGGTTTCTTCTAGCGGAAATTGGCTTAAATTAGTGTGAAGGAATCCTTACAATTTTCGTGCAGGAGAGAAACATCTTCTTAATTCTATTTCAATCCTACACAAGAGCTTGCTTAGATAGTTAGAAGTTCCACACCATCATCGATTTTCTCTAAATCCAGGCTCGTACATAGACTTGTTTTCCGATCCATTATCCAATTTTGCATTGACTACATCTGTGGGTATTTTAAGCCCAACTGATTGAATTTGATTAAACAATGATAATTAGCACCTAGCTGATTAGAAGTTCCACACTCAACTTGTTTTCTGATCCATTATCCAATTCTGCATCAGCTACATCATTGTTCAAACTTTGCTGTCGTGACATCTTCACAATTTCTCTTCTTAGCAACTACTTCATTCTCACTGCATTGTATCCAACTCCTCTTCTCAACATCCACACCGCATTCTCACCGCATTGTATCCATATATCTGTTCATTTGTTAACAAATGAACTTTTGAAACATGGGTTGGATCTCCCTCAAATTAAGATGATGTAGACTATATGGGCAGACCCATATTTTGTTGAATATCAGTCCATATATCTACTCATCTGATAACAAATATGAGAATGATAACTATATCACTCTATATCTACTCATCTGTTGGATTTCCTTCCCATTCCTATTCAATCCATTCACATTTCATTCAAACATGAGATATTCTAACACACCCTAAACAATCCATCCACATTTCCTACTCAATCCATTCATATTTCATTGAAGGTACCGTCAGCCTTCAAACAATGATACCTGATAATAGTTTAGATTCACAATTACTAATCAATCCATTCACAAATCATTAAATGTCATGTCAGCCTTCAAACAATGAGGCTTGATAAATATAAGTGACCTGCTAAAAACTGATAAATATACAGTGATGAGATCAGTTTATCTGATCCGATAATGAACACATAGGATAGCTACATGAAAACAAATGATGAAATTTGGTTCCCGCTATAAGTGATCCATAATAGATGATAAAATCAGATCTGATAATGAAAATGATAAGTGACCCAACATGTGGTTCCTATTCAATATAAGTGACATGCTAATGATAATATGATAAAAAGGAATACATGAAAACAAACCCATGACCATAACAGAAGAAAACAAACACACACACCTAGTGTTTAGTTCAGTTGCATTTGAACCATCCCTATCTCTTTCTTTCCCTCACACATCTCTCTCTCTCTCTCTCACTCTCTTTCTCTCTCTCTCTCTCTCTCTCTCTCTCTCTCTCTCTCTCTCTCCATAACATTCCAAATGATTTGGCTAATTAAACAACCCCCATGCCACAATCCCAGTAAAGAATCCAATGATGCCTCCTATCAGATATGGCCTAATTGTTGATGTGGATGGCTCTACAACCAACTTCTCAAAGGAATATGTTGTATCTAGTTGTACTTCACAATACTTATAGTATACATCTTCAGTTTCTTCTCAACTGTTATATGAACAATAAGAATTCCCTCTGAACCCAGCAACTTGCTTTTGACACTCGGGCCATGAGTCATACACACCTGGCTTTCTCCCCTTGAACACAACATAAGATTTTTTCATCCTACACACTTCATCATTTTGACAAGCTTATATGAGTAAATTGCAAAGAAACAGACAGATTATGACATACTACAAACAAAGAGATATAGCAAGAAAGTTCCATTATATCAATAAGTCAAAAGTATCAATGTATAAATAAGTACTAAAAAGAGTGTTAAAAGCTACTATACCTACCACCAACTAGTTAATATATTTTATCAGCAAGTGCATCAACCTAAGTTATAACAAAAAAGAGTTGAAATGTTAAACTTCCATTGTCTAAACTTCATAATAAGAGAAGAGGTACTACTGCATTTCACCAAAACCAGTCATCTTAGATATGATGGATAGGACCATCTGAGCCCTAAATGGCTTGTCCCTTGCAAGGAAAATCTTTGCTTCCTTCTCATGTTCACCTAGGTACCCAAAGACAGTGTTCCAGACTTGGATGCCATACCCTTCCAAGTCCATAACTTCCTTCCATAAACGGTTTAAGAAATCCATCTCAGTCTCCACTGTAAGTGCAAATGCAATTTTTGATATTGTAATATTCATTCTGTCAATTGCATCAATAAAGTCCTGGTTGGGCTTCGGTTTTGATCCATGCACTCTTTTTTTTTTTTTTTAGCTTGAAGAACCTACACTCCGATTATTGTTGGAGACTGATTGAGTGCCATCTTCATAGATGAATTCATCAACAGTCAGTGAGGTTGTTGCCACATTATTGAACTCAGGGTCATCCTCTTCAGCACCATCAACATCAGCATTACAAACTCAGTCATGGAGTCAAACCTTACCATAGCCTTGTTACCCGTAGGCTGATCATTTCCCAGAACTGTTTTTATTTCCTCAAGCATCTCCATCACCTTGCCTTTAACACACAGTGCAAGTGGATTGGCCTGCATTGTAGATGGCATCATTACCAGTTGCTAATTTTTAAACATTAATTAAAGAACCAAATATGCCACATTTACCTTGATGTAATCATCCCAAACAACTGGGTCAGCTATGATTTGATTATTGGATTCATTCTAGCCGAAGCCACTAGTCCCGAGCAGCTTCTTGGCTTCCATGTATATGGGTTTTAATGTTCTCACTCTACTCTTAATATGGGGTGTTCTCATATCAATATTGAAGCGGGCAGTCATCTCCTTGCATACTGATGTGTATGTAGATGTTCGTAACCCCTTATCAATCTTATTGCCCAATGCTAATTGATCAACAAGTAGCTTAATCAATACCTTATCCACAGCATCATTCCATCTTACTTGTCGACTTCGATCACCCTTGCTGGACATAATTTGAAAGATAGACAACACATCATTTCCCTTATTGCCATCTTTCCTATTACTAATAGATGTTCTTGTTGTATCTCTACTAGAGACCATCCCTGGCCAAAAGTATTCTATTTCATGTAGTAAATAAATAACACATAGACATGTACATACATTATCATAAAGAAATATTGAAAATACCTCTAGTAATCAACAACATAAAAGTAAGTGTGCAATACAAAAATATGGTGTTTAAACAATATTGTTGATATATTAAACTATCTAACAAGTAAGTCA
>NW_010729156.1:1250950-1304633 GCF_000365185.1 Nelumbo nucifera | reverse complement strand
ACACAAATTGGTTCTAACAATGATGATGTGCAATTAATCCAAATACTACAACTCCTAATCACCTTCACAGTCTCCTCCAGTCCTGAAACATGTCTGACCCAATCTGGTCCCTAAATGTGGACCACCTTTCTAGTTCATTTCTTTGTAGCCTTGGTGCAAGAGAATCTACATTGGCGCTTTCTGCCACAAATTCATCCCCATCGGATGTATTTTGCCTATCTGCCTCATATATCCCTTCTTGGGTGTACCGGTCATGCGGATCAACTCCCATTATATGGTTGTGAAGCACACAACAAGCTATCACAATCTTGACCTGCATGTCAATGTCAAAATGTTGTGTTGCATCAAGAATTGCCCAACGCTTCTTCAAAACACCAAAAGCACGTTCCACTACATTTCTCAATGATGAATGTCTGTGGTTGAAAATCTCCCGAGGGGACTCCGGCAACCGCCCTTGTATCTCATTGAAGTGGTATCTAGTGCCTTGATAAGGTGCTAAGAAGCCTGGCATGTTTCTGTATCCGGCATCTACTAAGTAGTATTTTCCTATATTTCATTGAGTGATCATTGGCAACAAGCGATTAGTTAAGACAATGGAGTCCAGTGTTCGAGTATTAGAAATGATGAAGTATCAATTTAAGTTACCTTCTGGGACGTGGAGTTTGCATTCTCTTCACAGGGAATCATATAGGATTGTGGCATCAGTGGCCGAACCCTCCCACCCAACCAATACATAATTGAATTTTAAATCGTATGTCACTGCAGCCACTACTTTTTGTGTTGTTTTCCCCTTCCTACCACGAAACGTGCCTTGCTCCTCAACAGGCACTTTGCATGGGATATGGGTCCTATCAATTGCACCTATACAGTCCTACATTTAACTAAATTATGTTAATTTCATGATCTAGGGAGGTGTTAAGGTAAAAAGTGTAGTAATCTGTTACATACCTTAAAATATGGCATAAACCGGGAGCCATTCCTAATCTCCGGTGGTACTTGTTCTCCAGTAGGTTGTATAACCAACAAAATGTACAATCTAAGTACAGCATGCAGGACTTTGTGAAAATACCGGCTTATGGTTTCTTGTGAACGCCTGAAGGTAACATGTAAGACACTATTCCTTTCATTATGCCCTATAGTGTGCAAAAACATTGCAACTTGCTCTTCGACAGACATGTTAATGGTTAGCCGAAGTCCACTATAGGTAACAAGTAAATGACAAAGGGAATCAAAACATGGCTTTCTCATCCTAATTTGAGATAAACAAGATGACTCACTACTAAATATAGTGTTAAGAAACACTCCCTTCCCTAGGCTTCTAACCTCCTGCATCGTTCAACTCGCAGATTTAGTATACTGTTTGATGATGACAACCACCGCAAGATATGTCATAATGGAACTAATGACCACACTAATCCACTTACGCTTGGCCATAGTGTCATGTGTTACCTCCATGCTTGATTGACAAGTCAAAAGAGCCCATGAGAATTATCCAATATATTTATGAAAGGAATGGGTCATTATAAAAGGAAAAAGCAATGTCTAGAGTGCTATTACAATGAAAGCACTATTTAGAGCTATAAAGTTTGCACATTCAAGTTGTAAATCTTACATCATGAGGTATTCCCCTTGTTGGATTCATGAGACCCTACCAAATTTTTTATCTATATTAAGAATTGTCAAATAAAGTTCAAAACAATTATGAACTGCAGTTTCAGGTTGAAGCTTATTAGCCACTCTAAGAGTAGCCAACTGAGTTGGCTAAAGCCGATATAAACCTTAGAATTGGTGTGGACCTGTGCAGATTGGCTTTATATAGGTTAGGGTTGGTTTCGCCCTAGTTCTATCTAATCTTTGCTGTGAGGGAAAAATTGAGTCATGCAACACTTATCCACTACATCTGATAAGTCAATGTTTATATAGAAGTCTAACCATATATGATCAACCTCTATCCTCTAGAAGTAGAGTTATTTTTCAATTTGTCGTTGATTCTTCACTTGTAAATTGTATGATGTATGCAATATGGATAGACCCATATTAGTAGGATCTCAGCCTGTACCCTAAGAATAACCCTATTAAAAAAGACACAATCACAAACAGCACAGTAGGTCCCCTAAGAATAACCCTATTAAAAAATTGGATCTACCACAACTAGCTTCAGTAGTAAGGAATTTTTACAAAGATAAAACCAGAGGCAAATGGGGAGTTCAATTTAATCTGTGTCTTGCTTCCAGCTTGGCCTGAGAAGCAGGAAAACTGCAGACTGTGTCTTGGACCTAGTTTGGTTCATTACCAAGCTATCAAATTCAAGTATCATAGAATTTAATTTTTTCGGTTATTGCTATCATGGATATTATTATATTTTCAGTATTCAAGTGAAGGTGCCAACAGTTACCTGGGTACTAGTGGGCCATTACTTTAGGTCCTTCAATCCTAAAATCTTCAAGATATAGATATCTTGGGACATATCTGTGTTGGGACATATCTATGTTGGGACCTTAATTTTTTGGGACATATCTATGTAATGTTCCAACAAACAACAAGAATTGGCTCTATCCATGCCTCCCCTAGCCAAATTGGCAGCAAGTGGAACAAGATGTTTACATCAGCAGCTACTCTAAACCTCCCCTTCCTTGATACTTCACCTTCATACACTAGATTCAAACATCAAAATCATATGAAGATAGAAAGGGACTTTTCTGATGCAATGGACTGGTATTAAAAATGCATCTTATTTGGTAGGGGCTAGCCTGTCTAGCTTTATAAAAATGCATCAGTTTTTCTGTCAAGGATGTTAAGGAAGAAGAAAAGAGTAAATTGGTTGGTAATGTTTTCAGTAGTGTTGCTCCAAACTATGATTTGATGAATGATTTAAGGAGTGTTGGATTACATAGATTGTGGAAAGATAGGTTAGATCCTTTATGAAGACCTAGATATGCATCATAAGTCCTTAATTTATAGTGGTGTATCCATTAGTTTGTTTGCATATTTTTATATTTCTTTCTTAATTTTTTTTCCAGGTTGGTTTCCAAACTCAGTCCATTTCCTGGAATGGAATGGACTAGATGTTGCTTGTGGGACAGGTTAGCTTTGTGCAGCCATTTTGGTAGACAAATTAAAAGATTTATACAAAGGCTATAAAGAACATGTAGAGGAAAAAACTATTCTTTAGGTTGTAGTGAAACAAAACATTGAACAAATTCTCAATTACCTTCCTAAAGTAATTCATGGGTTGTAGTTCTGTTAATGTGCTTAGATAAAACTTGAACAAATTCTCAATAACCCAGTGTTGTTAATATGCTTAGATAAAACTTGAACAATTTCTCAATAACCCAGTGTTGCTAATGTGCTTAGATAAAACTTGATGCATTGTCATCCCAAATATCTAATTTATCATTGGCCCAAACTTTTCAATTTAATTTGGAAATAATTGGGTGCAGGGAACCATGAGTAAAGTTGCATGAACCAATTAAATATTGCTTTATTTTCAGGATAAGCCAATTTAATATTGCATTATTTTGAACATTCAATCTCTCCCTTCAATCCCTCAAAGGATGCATGGCATTAGAGCCTAATACCCTGGTTTGTCCACCAAATGAAGCCATCAGTTTGGAGATGTAGATCCTAATTGCCAGGTTCATGGTTTGTACTTAGTTTCGTAATCTTTTATGTCACAAAAATTAGAGCAAGGAAAAAGAAAGGCCCCATAGGGGTCTTTGACTAGTTGTAGCAGAGACTGGATCAAATCCCATTGCCATCAGGTTGGATGTTGTGGGTATGGGAGATAGGTTACCCCTGTTGTGTATCCTCATGAAACCAAATAAATAAATAAATACAAATATAAAAAGATATTTTCAGAAGATAAGAGAAAAGATGAAAACTATTGAACACTTGAACTGATTGAATAAAATAAAATAAACAGAGAGAAAAGTCACATTGCATCATCGAATGCAAGACATCAATAAATCCACCACCAACGAAAATTCAACTAACTTGCTTCAAAACACAAAAATTCAACTAACTATGAAAGCAAAACAAATAGAAAGAAAAATCAGGGTCATAAACATATTGAACAATCCTACTAAAAGAAACCCAACTAGAGTCTCTCTCTAGTCTTCATTTCTTCACAGAGCGTCCTCTTATCTCTCCAAATTTGGTTTCATTTGGTTTCTTTTTGTGCTATATATATGCAATTTATAATTCATAGCTTTGTTAATGAAGATATCACATATTCAAAGGCAAATATCATACATATACCTTCAAAGGAAAATATCACATATTCAAGAAGATACTTCCATCAAACAAGAATGATAACATAAAAAATGATTAATTAGGAAGCCGAGTAACAAAGAAGAAGAATTTCACCATGCACGTACTTGATTGTTGAAGACAGAGCGAAAGATGTGTAAACTTGGCTAGGTCTGAGAAAGAATCAACAAAAAATGATGAAAAGCTTTATTAGTCGAAGCAAAATACCAGATCCGTGAAGCTCAAGATAGATCTAACATTACCTTGTGTAGATCGAAGTGAAGATCTTCAACCTCCTATCAGATTGGCAGGAACCCCGCAACCAAACGACATGAAAAATGAACATAGCAAAACACAAGTCAGAAAAAAACACAAGATACTGATCGCCGACCACCGGCGACCATGCCTTGGTCGGAGATGGAGGTGAGAAAGTACCGTTAGAAGGCGGTGGGGAGGGGGGCGATGGCACAGCAGATCTCCTCTCACCTAAAACGGCTATTTTTCTCACACAGTTGAAAGCAAATGCATACCCTAATTACATCGTCGAGCGAAGAGAGCAAGATTGCATCAAAAAAATCGATGCAGTAATGCACTCTTCAATCGATACATTCATGTCAGAAAATATAGTTTTACACTCATTTTCGATACATATATGTATCGCAAACAAATGTGAACCGGAGTACATAAATACCCCGGTTCGACGTTTGTATCGCAAACAAACGCAGCCTAAGGATCTAAGAAGAGAGAGAGAGAGAGAGAGAGATTGATGGAGCGAGGAGCTTGCTAGGCCTCTTGATGGGGCAATTTTTTATTGGAGGGTCCATGTAAAAGTGGACCCAAGGGTGAACTAGTGCTATGACTTCACTAAAGGTTAAAAGTGAACCAGTGATAAAAGTGAAATGTCCACGTATAAAAAAGGCGAATCAGTGAAAAAGTGAAAATGAAAAAGTACTTCTGTAAGGAGATAATAGGTAACTTTGAGAATGACTTTCCGGGAACACCAGTTCACTAGTATAGCCATATTAGAAGTAGAGATTTGTACATTAATGAGCAAAAATGTTGTCAGAAGCCAATATCAGCGAGAACTTGAAATAAGAAGTCCCACTCCACTTTTAACCTTGGATAAGCTAACTCTCCCTTATTTCACACAGGTGGTTTTCAATGCTAAAATGAAGTAGAAAAGCCAGTTTTTTAGTCTACGTCCAATGGGTACAACAAAGTGGGCAATCTCTATTGGAGACGTTTCACAGTATTAGGTCATTGGAGGATAAACTGGTTATAAAAAATATGAAGCTTTTAAGATCGGAAGTTGATTGAGCTTGACCTAACAATATCCTCAACAATAAAAGATTTTATTCCACTGCCATGGGCAAAATGCTTGATGAAAATCATGGTTTTAAAAACTGATTGGGAAATGAAACTACTTTGGTCACCGGTTCTTAGATCAAATGGTCCAATCATTCAGTCCAAACTGTAGTTTAGACGGTTTTGAAGTCCAAAGTCAGATCCAGAGCCATGATTGATTCTCAAGTCAATCAGTTCAATCGTCTGATCTGATCCCATTTTCAAAATTATAATAAAAATATCTACCAAAAAAAAAGCTTGAAGAGAACAGCTTGCAAAGAACAACTTTTTCAAATTGAGAAAAAAAAAACTTGGATGAAAGAGCACTTCATCATAGTATCAAATGACTCTTCCGTGTCTTGATACCACAGAAGAGAAAGGTGGAGAAAGAAGAAGACAGTGAACAAAAAAAATTTGTAGTACGAAAATTTGATTAAAAACCGTTTATCTCCCTACTCTAATTCTTCTTTTTTAATGCCAAATTATGGTGGTTTTAAAAGAAATGCTTTAAAGTCTTAATGAAATTTTAAATAATTTCATAAATTGAAACACCACAGTGGCATTTTTTGAGATTTTAAAGCCAATCAAATCAAACTTGAAAAAAAAAAGAATAACTGATGGTGGCTCAGTTGGTAGGACTTCTGACTTGTTGAGACCTGGGATCAAATCTCAACAAGAGTTAAGAAGATGGGGATGAATTAGCGCCACTTGTGTAATGAAGCCGAGAAAAAAAAAAGAAAAAAAACTTGAAAAATATAGGGAAAATGACTGGTTAGTCCAGTTCAGAATTCTTTCACCCCACCGGAGAATGAATCCTGACCATGAATTGATGTCAAATTCATAGGTAGGATGCAATTTATAAGGGGGCTACTAATAGACTATGGAAGGCTGTAATTCAGAATTCTTCATTGGGCTGCAATATACTTAACCCAAAAATATAATACTAAAACAAGAGTGGCTGAGCGTGTGGCTTGGCAAACTGAGTTCTCAAATCACTTTTAGAGAAAATTGCTATGTGTACGATCCACTGCTGCTACACATAGGATTAATTTACCAATGTAACAAATACTGGTGTGTTCAATCGTGATTGGTTAGGAAACCTCCGATACACAGCAGAAACCAGAGTTCACATCTCCACCCCACAACGCCCTACAACACATCTCCGCCATGTATTGAAAATATCTCCCAATAATAGTACCAGTCCCAATGATATCATCATCAGGAGATGCTCCCAATACACGGCAAAAATATGCTGTGGGACAGCTCCTTGTGGGGCGGAGATGTGATCTTACTCAAGAGATGGATGAAAGTGATTATCAGCTAGCAAGTTCATACGACTATTTCCATTCCACTCCAGATCTGCTACACATATTCCCAATGCGTAGCTGTAATGTCCCATGGGTAGGGATTTAGGAACAACTTGTGGGTAGCACTATCACAGATCCAAGCCCCATTCACCTTGACAGGATCTGCTCCTTATAAATGGGCGCCTCACAGGTACATCCACCATGCATTGAGAATATTTCCCGTGAATAATAACTAATAAGTATGGGAGATGTTCTCAATGCATGATCGGATGTGCGTGTGAGGCGAGAAGTGTGAGGAGCATATCCAGTCTCCCATTCACCGGGCTTGAGAACTGTCAATATAGGACAAGTCACACGGACAAAATTAGTTTTCGAATTACCGATATATGTATCCTATGTATTGTTGTATGTCTCAAATTTTCCACTGTATCCATGTATTTCCAAATCATATTGGGATACTCTTCGCAATACTAATACTTTGAACCTTGCCTTACACTTGATTTTTTTTTTCTTTTTTTCCCCGAAAAGGGAAGAAAAAGTGCTCTTCACCCAATATAGCAGCTACATTCAATCATCAGGTTTAAAACAGATGAAGCAATTTCAAGCTTAGATTTTAAAAACAACTTACAAGAACTATGATGCGTTAACAATGTCAAAAACAACTTACAGTAACTATGATGCATTAACATAAACTAAGTGCAAAACTCATCTGGAAATTTACATGCTTTATTTCACATGTACAATGAAAATCCTGCAATTTTTGTCTGCAGTTGTTTGAGATTTATGCTGCAAGGAGTTTCTGAATGTCCTTCTGCAACAAAATATGATCAGATATAGAAATGAGAACAACAGAAAATTCTTTAGGAAAATATAATAGCTTATATGACACTAGAAGCCTTGGTTCATCCCGGTAACCATGACAATACAAGTGTCCTATTTGGTTCATTTCTATCTATACTGAGTAAGAGCTCTAATAATCCATGGGTACCGTCAACCATCTCCCATATTTCATTTAGATTTGAAGAAAACTTCAGGAAACAGCTAATGACCAAGAAATCATAAAATTCAACAAGGATGACGATGAACAAAGCATACCTCAATCTGGAAAGGTGAGGTTGTTGGTGGGTATCTCTCTACAACCTTTCCATTTCCATCCACCAAGAACTTCTCAAAGTTCCACTTAATTAGGTCACCTAAGAATCCTCCTGCACTTGACTTGAGAAACTGGTATACTGGAGCTGTATTTGGTCCATTCACATCAATCTGTCATGAATAGCCTTCAGTACTTGATTTATCCTTGTGCACAGAGTGGCAGGCAATTTGTCTGTTCATGTAGTGTGAGTGTATTGTAGGTGCATATGCATGTACATATATGCGTGAGGGGGAAAGAAAACTGACTCACCTTATCAAAAATAGGAAATTCAGCTTTAAACCTTGAACAAGCAAATTGCTTTATATCTGCATTTGACCCAGGCTCTTGACCACCAAATTGATTGCAGGGGAAAGCTAGAATCTCAAAACCTGTAATCAAATAAACAATGTTCATTTAGCTTAAAAGTTTCTAGACCTATTTCATTTATCTTTTTTATATGAAACGTAAAGAACCATTTTATAAAATATTTGTCCTTTTTAACTTGCTTTGGGATAATAGCATATAAGGGAAATTTTTGGGCCCTAATATCAATAAAAGTAATAATTTTAAAAAAAATTCAAAAATAGGTTAACTTTTTAAAAATAATATCAATTAATGGCAAAATCACTGTTCATCTTCTTCTTCTTGCAATCTGTTCACCAGCGCTGCCGCCCGCCGCCGTCTGCTGCCGCCTCCAGCAACGCCTCCGCCTATCTCCGCCCACCTCCGCCTCCGCCTCCGCCTCCAGCAACGTTTCCGGAAGTGGGCGGAGGCAGAGGCGGCAGCAGCGTTGGTGGTCATTCCTCTACCCAACGCCGCCACCTCCGCCTCCAGTAATGGTGCCAGAGGTAGGTGGAGACAGAGGTGGCAGTGGACAGCGAAAGTGGCAGCATTGGGCAGAGGAATGGCCACCAGGCCGCCGCCGCCGGAGGCGGTGACGAGAGGCGGCGGACTGCAGTGAACGGTGGTGGCCAGCGGCGTTGGTGAACAGATTGCAAGAAGAAGAAGATAAACAGTGATTTTGCCCGTAATTGATATTATTTTTAAAAAGTTAATCTATTTTTGAAATTTTTTTAAAACTATTACTTTTATTGATATTAGGGCCCAGAAGTTGCCCTTATATGCTATTATCCCTTTATTTTTCATTCATAGTCAATATTAAGAGTCAACTAAAGAAAAAATGGAAGATAGTAACTATTGAATACATCTAGTAACAGGTGAAAAGATGTTTGTGTGTGTATGTCTGTGTCTGTGTCTGTGTCTGTGTTTGTGTCTGTGTTTGCAAGTGTGCATGCTAGTAGTAATAATATTTTTCTTTTTGATGATTAACAACAACAATTTCATTGAGAAACTTATTTCTACCCTTAATAGCACCCTTCCCTTACAATTGTGCCCAGAAAAGAACTTGTTGTCCTACCCCTTGTTTGGCTAGTGTATCAGCAAAGGAATTAACCCTACACTTACACCAGCTGAAGGGTACTTCAATGTCCCTAGGAATTAACCCTACATTCATTGTTGTAGATCCACATCTTCATCTCATCACTATGAAGCCAATTTACAATCAATTGTGAATCCCCTTCAACTATTAGCTTCCTAATGTTCAAAGACCTCTTTCCCTTCGAACTCCTTCCATCATTGCCAAAACCTCTGCTCTGAGAGAATCTCCCCCCCACCCCCACCCACCGGGCCTGAATATAAAGCAATTATTCTCCCCTCCCCATCCCTAAATACACCTCTAATTCCTGATGTCCTGGGTTTCCCTATGCCACTACCATCGAAGTTAAAGTTTGACAAATCTTGTTTCTGGTGGAGACCAAGGATGAGTAGTAACAGACTTGTATGGAACAGAATTCACCACTTCTTTCCATTTTCCAAGAATATCAACTATAGCAACATTATAAAAGATTTCTAGAGACTTGAGCCATGAGCCACCCTAATCATTATTCTTTCAATCAAGCCTTCCTTGCTTCTTTCCTTCTCCAATAATACATTTACACAAGAAAATTACAAGTCGAATCCCGGCCCTAGTAATCCACACTCTAGGAAACCATGCTGCATCAACTTCACTAGATACATAAAGTTCTGGCATTAAACAAATGTAATATCCAAATATTTACTGGCTTAGAGTGCAGACACTTATAAATATTCTTATTCTCCTACTTACTAATATCCATGTCATGATAAACTCAATGTAAATTATGGGTCATATCTTTTCTTACAGCAAGCCTTTAGATTATTAGAAAAATAAGGAAAGATGATTGGATTATAACACTTCATATTTAATACCTTTTATCTACATTCGATAAATTCATGAATGGATGAGATGGGGGGGCATTCTAGCAGGTCATAGATACTGATTAATTTTATTAGAGAGACCATATCTTTGGCATTAAATATTTAAATTTAAATACCTTTTCTTAAACGTCTAATTTGAATTAGTTGTTAAAAAGCTCACTAAAGTTCTGGGGTGCTTGCTACAGGCACTATTCTCAGGGAGTTGTGTTGGGTGAATTTCCTTATACAGTACTTGTTTCCTGTAAACATTGTAGATATGGGTCTTTTCCTGTATGTTTGGCCAATTCAAATTTTCATTATTTGCTAGCCTTGGCTTCCCCTTCCATTTTTCTTTTCCTTGTTCAGGGTATAGAGCATTTTCTTTCCTTTTTCCATTGAAGCTGCTTGTTATCCAAGAAAAAAATAAATATGTTAGGCAATAATCACTAATACAAATGTCTAAACAGCAACTGAGGCTGTGATACTACTACACCATAGATTTTTTGGGCAGTAACGATGTGTCTGTATTATGTATTTGTGAAAATGGTTCCAAAACCACATGAAGAAGCGAAGTTCACATAATGAAATCATCCATTAGAAAAGGGGGTTAAATCAGATAAAGATAGGGCAAAGTATATTTTAAGGTTGGACCTTGAGCATCACATCTAGAAGAAGAAAGAACCCAGCTTCACAATGGAGAGCTTAAATAGCACTTGTAGAGAGAGGAAAAGCATCAGACCTTGAATTGGAGTTGGCAAGTAACTTTTCAGTTATTCATCTCTAATCAATAGATTCAAAACACCTAAACACTTTACAAATAAGGCTCCATTCAGTTGCAGTGCAAATTTTACTTGCAGTTGTAGAAATGCATAGGAGTGCAAATGGACTAATTGTAAATCCTGGTTTACTTTTACATCAGATTTGACCTTGTTTTGTTTGTTTGTAAGGCTCAGTTTGAAGGAGTACAAATACAAATATGTACAGTACATATACATACAAAATAATACAAAATACAAGATTTTTCATTCTACATATTTGTATTTGTACTCATTCCAAACTGAGCCTAAGAAGTAAAATATGAAGCAAAATGTAGTCCCCAATTTATATGAAAGAGAAATGAGGTGGGAGAAGGGTTATTCATTTGAAGCGAGTAAGGTAGGGAGTAAATTGATGTGGTCCCCACTTTATATCAGAAAGAATTAAGGTAGGAGGAAATGGGGAAAATTTTTATCAGTTCTTCACATGCAAAAATTTGCACTGCAAATGGATGTAAATGAGACAAAAGTGAAATTTTTGCATCAGGTAAGAGTGCAAATCATAGCCACAAATGAACAGATGCAAAATATTTATCCAGTTCAGATTTGCATTGCAAACAAACACAGCCTAAAGAAATTGGGAAAAAAATAAGACAAGGAAGTGACACCTTCAGAATGCCAAAACTTGGTCATGAGAAAGTAATGGGATGTTCACATTCTACCATAAGTCTTGATCCCATAATTTACATCTTTTGGAGTTTTGGTAGAGTATGCACTTGGTTGCTTCAATTTGCGTCCTATTCACCACATTTCATGTCAATATAATTATATGCCCATATTCTATAATTCCTTTGGAAGTAATGTCAATACCAAAGCACAGGCAGAACACTACACAATCCTTTAAGCACCAATGCACTAATTGAGGCAAACATACAAAGAAAAATCATGGTTAGACATTCTCAAAATTTAACAGTTCAGATTACCTTGGGTTTTGTACTTCTCATAAATGTGGGACAGCTCAGTGTAATTTGATGAAGTTAGACCACTGAGATTCAAAATGAAAACCTTCAGTATGGATACCAACCCTCTTCAATTCACAAATGAACTTATTATGAAGAAAAATGAACAGAAAAGAGGAATAAAACTACTTAAATAAAAATAAGAATTCTATGGGCAAAACAAATGTAAAGGAGGGATTACCATTTTGAAGCAACATTAACAATCAAAAGAACTTTCCCTTTCAATTTGTTCAGAGAAAAATCCTTCCCTTCAATATCCTGCACCAAAATAGTTGATATTTCAACATGAAACAACTTCTTTGATATCCCCCGTTGTGTAGCCCCTTGGAGCAAAAAAACAAAAGTACTACACTGCTATAGTAAACTTCTCTTTTTCTTACCAATCAAAAAGAAACAGCTCCTTTTTCTTATTTTCAAGAACTAAGTTAATTTACCAGTTGATAACAAAATTAAATTGGGTTTCAGTAATAAATGCTCTAAGAAATCTAATTAGCAAATTACAATGGACGAATGGCCAAAGCATTCTTATATTTGGTCGCAGAATCAGAATCTTTACCTGTATTATCGAATAATAATTCTGACAATCAAAATTAATAAACCCACAAAAGATGCAAAGGATGACCAAACTGCCTGTAATAACAAATTATTTAATCGCAGATATTCTTTCAGACCAATCAGACCCATTTAAGAACACGTAATTTATAATTTTTTAAACAAGAATTTAGAAAAAAGAAAAAGAAATGCTATGAAAAAAAGAAAAAAAAAAAAGCGGAGTTCACCTTCACAGTAAAATCATGGATGCTCTTTTCCGTCGCCGCTCTTGCATACACAATACCTGCCTTTCTCGAAGATTTCAAGAGCGTACCAGGAAATTCTGAGGATTGAACGGGGAGCCCGTGGTGTAAAAGGGTTGATTTAGAGAACCCAGTTGGGGTTCTGCTGGAGAGGTTGACAAAAACCATAGCCGGGGAGGATGCCCATGACGGGTTTGCGTTGGTCTGACTGAAACCCTGTAAAGGTGCTGTGACAGAGAAAATGGTGGACAAGCCCATAGAAGCCATTTCTCTGGAATTGGAATTGAGGAATTGCAGAGAATCAGAGAGATTATATTAGGGTTCTCAGTGTCTCTAGAGGGTGGATTTGGGAGTGGAAGCCATGGATCCACGTGGTCATGTTGAGAACTGTGGTGTGCCACTGTGCAACTTTGGCAATTGCACAGCCACATTTGCACTTCTCTTTGGTGTTGCCGTGTTGGGAGATCCGAATTCGTTGGAGAGAGCCGGTCGGACCACATACATGACTCAGGTGGTTTGACCGGATAGAACCATAAAAACTGCAATTTGCCCTGGTTTGTTGCCTTGAATCTTGTTGGGTCAAGCTGGCCGGCCAGTCTGTGTCAGACCGAGCCAACCAGAATCTAGAGCGTGTGGTTCTAACCAACCCAAGTCAAACTGTGAACGGGCCAACTAGGCTCCTAGAGACTGGATCTTCTACCAATTAAAAACGCTTCCAACGCATTCAAACATGATCCGATACTAAAGAAAAAGATTTTCTGCAACCGTTGGTCGCATGCGACAAATATTGATGTGAAACTCACACCTTTTGTACTATTGGCGCTGGCGCATAAAATTTTCTACACCAAACCAATAACAGTCTGTCATGCCAATCTATCCTTCCCATTTGAAAATTAAAATAAAAATAAACAAAAAATGGGTCTTGACTCTTGAGATTATACAACTGTGCAATGTGACTTGTTGACACCACACATTTTAGACATGGTCTAAGGGTGAGATGTGCAGTGTTAAATCACCTTGCAAGTTGGAACATGTTGTGGTTGCAGGAAATGCGTATCTCCTAATACCACACATTTTCAGGGGGAAATTTATGATGCCGGAATTTCAAAATATTGGAAAGGTGCTCTCTGATCAACAACTGCCATTGAATTTTGGTGAAAATTTGATTCCTACTTTTGATTAATTGTAATTTTCAAGTGTGATGACTTTTTGATTCCTACTTTTGATCCACTTTCATCGCCTTTCACCTTGAGATAAGAATATGGTGGCAGCAACTAGATCTCATTTTCTCGTCCCCTTTGTTGTTTTCTCTTTTCCTCTTCTCTCTCGTTCTTCCTTTTTCTTTCTCTTTACCTATTGTTCATCGTCTTCTCGATGAGAACAGAGAACTCACAGCAATGGTATTCTCTCGGCATAGGAGATCCGAACTGAGATTGGTGACACGTCTAAGAACGTTCGTTAAAATTGAAAGTTCAAAGATTTGTGAAGGATATGAACAAAACCAGATAGAGGAGAATATCTAGAACTCGTCGTGTAGATGATGTAGTTGACCCTTTTAGTCTTTTTTCTTCACAACCCGCATGCCACACCAAAGAAATGCAGAGGATAATGACAAAAGGGACGTAAAGAAACGAGAGAAGATAAGTGAAAAAGAAGCAAAAAAAGAAAAAAATGTTGCAAGTTGGCTCGGGATTTACTTAAGTTATGCTCTGCCCGATGTTAGATGCTGCAACAGAGGAGACTTCATTGTTCTCCAAGGTGCACATTCCAATGCTGAATACATAATGCCTTGCAATCGAGAGATAGATGGGATGACAATATTCATCGTTCAAAGTTGAGCGGAGTGTGATTTCAGTCGGGAAAAGCTATTGCCAGTGCTACTCAACCAATAGAAGAAGTAGGGCAGCAAAGCATTGGAGGATAACTGTGGGAACTTGAAAACAATAAAGAAAAAAGCAACAACTATGAGGGAAGGCAAAGTGTATGCTAAAAATAAGTAAGCACGACAAGAGAATACCATTGTTGTGAGTTCTCTATTCTTGTCAAGAAGACGATGAACAATAGCTAAAGAGAAAGAAAAAGGTAGAGCAGGAGTGAAGAGGGAGGGAGAGAGAGAAAGACAGAGGGGATGAGAGAAGGGAGGGACTCTGGAGGGAAATGAGCTCTAGTCGCCACCGCTATGTTCTCACCTCAAGGTGGAAGGCAATGAAAGTGAATTCTCACATGGAAATTGTTTCACCTAATAAGAGGTCACACGAAGATAGGACAACCGTCACCATGTCATTTAGTAGGAAAGGGCAGTAGAATGTGGTTAATAGGAAATCCAGACTCTCCCAGAACACCTATAAAGAAGTGTATCAAGACCCCAATGATACAACGATACACTCCGTATCGTATCAAAATTTTGAACCTTGGGTGAATCTAGTCTCATTGTGAGATGTGTAGGTTTCTTGTTAGAACCAGATCTGGTTTCATCTATTTGTTAGCCTTTGGAATTTGGACCAAATTGTAGTCCACTTGTCTTGGATGACTCCCTATGTTGAGTTCACACCAGTACCCCACAAGGGGTTGCCCACACAACGTCCCACAGCACATCCCCGCCATGTATTGGGAACATCTCCCAATGATGACATCATCGGTTCTGATATTATCATCGGGAGATGCTCCCAATACACAGCGGGATGTGCTGTGGGACGTTGTGGGTCGCCCCCATGTGGGGTGCAGATCTGAACTCCCCTATGTTGGGCATGTGAACGAACATGATAAGGTGATAAAAGGAATGCAGGTATTTGTTAGATTTAACCTGCTTTTCTTTGTAATTTATGGTAAGATTTTCATGAAATACTAGAATTAGGATTTGCTCCTCACAGAACATGCCTCACACAGACAGTTGCAACGTTTTGTGAGGAGTGAATCGAATTCAAATTACTGGATGATTTATGGAAGTTGTATGATTTTTAAAATAAAAACTTTATAGTGTAGTGGTTTTTCAAATAAAAACAAACTTTATAGTGAAGAAGATGTATGATTTATGGAAGATGATATTAAATGGCCACATGAAAACATGTTTTTGAAACCAAACATTCAAGAACATGTTTTTGGTTACAATTTTGAAAACAAAAAATATATAGACAACCAATAACATGTTTTTTGTGCTTTTTGTTTTGAGAAATAATCTCTTGCCAAACCAGATTGTTTAAATTTGTTTTTGAAACCAACAACAAGAAAAACATGAATGTTTTTGTTTTCATTTGTTTTGGAACTGCCACATCAACAAAAGAAAAACAAAAAAAAACATATTCTTGAACTTTGTTTTTGTTTTCAAAAGGAAAAACAAGTTGATTTTATTTCAAAAAACAATATTTGTTTTTTTAGAACCATCAAAATAATGGTTTTTAAAAAAGAAAACAAATTTTCAAGTATAGAAATTATATGGTTAATGTAATTTGAATTTAAATAACAAGGTGAAAACATGTTTTTGAAACTAGGAATTCAAGAACATGCTTTTTGTGTTTTTGTTTGAGAAACAATCTATTTTCAAACTAGATTGTTTAATTTTTGATTTGTTTTTGGAACCAACTACAAGAAAAACAATTCACATTATTTTGATTTGTTTTTGTTTTGAGAAACACCGGTTATAGACTTGTATCTACCCTCGTAATCATCTTTCCTAGATTAGGATATGATTAGGACCCACTAGTGGGTCCCACCCTGAAGATGATGCAATGAATCAAAAGGTCTTAAGACATCTAATCATGGTGATTTTTGGTACTCTCTCTCCCTCTCTCTTTCCGTCTTTTTGTGGTAAATAATGGGGTACCCTATTGCCAAAGATTAAAATACTGACACTCGGGAAATGCATACATCTTTAACTACTAAGCCATCTTTGACTTCATGACAATAACTGAAATAAATCAACTTTTATTAACATTAATGTCTTCATGCAATCAAACATACAATTATATTCAACAATTTCAACTACAAATTAAAAAAATAATATTTAAAATTAGTATTTTATAAATCGATGGAATAAATAATTTATCAAATTCACATATATATCAAAAAATGATTTTTAGTTTCAAAAAAAATATACAAATAAAAAATTATTTTAATACTTAAAATTTATAAATTTGCACATGATATGTATCTTAAAATTTTTATAAATTATTAATTAATATTTCATTTGCATTAAATAACATTGTATTTATTATTTACAAAGATAAAAATATCGTTTACAAAATATTTGAGAATATAATAGAAATTGAATCTATCAAATCCACTAATCTACATTTGTATAAAAATATATTTTTTTATTTTAGAACATTTATAAAAATAAAAATACTAATAATGGAATAATTATTTTAGTAATTTAAATTTATGAATTTCCATATGATATGCATCTTCAAAATTTTAATAGGTTTGATATTTTAAGTTAAGATTATTTATTTTAATAAATTATTATTTGATATTTTAATTTACATTTTATAATAACATATTTATTGTTTAAAATAATAAAAATATTGTTTACCAAACATTTGAGAATTAATTTTTTAGTTGATTTTTTGTTAATGTTAAAATTAAAAATAACAAAATAGAAAAAATGATATAATAATTCAAATATAATAGTTGCATATGTTTTGTGCCTTGGACTTTAATAGAAAATGAAATGATAATGGTTTTGTACATGTATTAATTTGTAAAATCATATAATATGTGTCTTGTAATCTTGATTGATGCATTATCAATAAAATTGTATATTATGTATGCACCCCGCTATATTAATTGTAACATAGTTTCTTCATATATACCATTAAAATATACAATTACTATATATTTATACTTTATTTATAGTTATTTTAACATTAAACTTATTGGTAATAACATATTTATGGAATTTGTATACATTACCGTATCCAAGCGTTTCCATAACCCCAACCTTAGTGACATTAGGATATGATCCCAACTCTCCACTACAACCAACTAGAGACTTTACCAGTTGAGTTAGTTGGCATTGTCAAATTAGTATGATTGCTCCTACATTCCCAAATTTGAACCAACTCCTTAACCTCTTTAACAGTGTTTGATACAGTTGTATTTTTGCCATTGTTGATTCACCATAATTAGCAACACAACTCTACAAGCATCATATAACTTTTCCACACCAAGAGCACACATCCTCACTATTTCCACACAACCCAAAAAAGAAAAATACAAAAAGTAGACTCATCACAAAGCAAACCAAGAAGAAAAAACTCTAACCTATAAATAGGACAAAAAGTCTCATGCAATCTTCATGAAAGATGGAGCGAAGCTCACAAGTAAGATCATGAGAGGAAATATGGAAGTTTCCTTCAGCAACATTCCTATTAACAAGTGAATTTGTGCAGCAGTTGCTTTTCTCCTAGAGCTGATGCTCATGGAAGCACTTAATCTTTTGATATCTCTTAGAATATAAGTGACTCTCTAAGGGATGAAAGTATTCATAAGGAGAATATCAATTAAACACTTATTATCACTCTCAATTTCCACCTCCAAATGCTTTGAGTATAGCACAAATGGAGGCCATTCAAAAGAGCCAAGCACTCAGCCAAGAGAAAATTGCTTTTGCCATAGAAGCTATGAAAAAAAAAAGTAAAAACTTACTCCACTTTGTTTCTTATATATTGCTTCATTTGAAGTGTGATCACCAATAAAATTGACAATGATGCTTCAACATTTTTTTTTTCAAACATGTTTGATAGAAAAATACATATTGATAAGACATTTAGTTTTATGCTTTGTTAAAAAGTTGAGCTATAACATAATGCAAAAATGAATACTTGCAATAGATTAAATCTCAATATCAACCAATCACATTAGAAATGTTATATGTTTACTTACCCTTTCATTGTTCATGTCCCATAGGGTGTATTTACCAATTGCATTAAAGACTTTAACAATGTTAAAGATGTCAATTTTGATGTCTCACTTTATGAATGGTCCAGGTCCATGTTTTTGCTTTATCATATAGTTTCTATACTATAGATTTTGCCTAGATAAAAAAGTTTTATTGTAACCAAAATAGGAGAACTAAGAAGAAAAAGTTAATGTTCTTCTCCATTTTTTTCATTTGCCTCGTCATCCCCCCTCCATATCTCCTACACTATTTTTCTCAAACTCTTTTTCGCATTTCTGTTCAAACTATGACAAGTGTCCCCTTGTATGTGTGTAATTACCCATACACATGAAAATATGACTTAAATGAAGAACATATATGAGAATACAAATGTGAGATGCTTTTCATAGATAAAAATGAAGTTTAGGAGATCCATATCCATCATCCTTCATGGTAGAAATGTAAAATTGATGATTCTATAATTGGCTTAAGGGAATCTAGGATAGTGTTTTCAACCCATCATCCATAAATCGTTTGAATCTTCATTTGACCTTAATTTTGGATTCGGTTCTATTGAAATCTGCCCTTTGGTAAAAAATGTTGACTTTGTTAAAAAAAGTCCAGTCCAAGTAATTCAACCATTGACACATTCAACCTGATCATTGGGTTGCGGGTTGCATATTTAATGTATATACAAACTTTCGAAGGCCATAACTTTGCACACCAATGTCCAACTGGGGTGATTTTTTTTTTGTGTGTGTATAACGGTCTGACCTGTTCGACCTGAACGATCAAACTAGTGACTTGCGACCCAGAGGCAAAAAGGGTCGGCCTCTAAGTCAAGTTTTAAAACATTGATCTAGGATACCATGTTGGGTTGTTTTTTATTAAAAAAATTGCTACAATTTGGGTGTGAACAAATCAAAAAAGAGTATGATTATGGTACAGGAAATATATGGTACCTAAAAACTAATAACCAATCAACTACTATCATCCAAAACGTAATTAAACAAAAAGCAAACATCATGGACGATTGCACACACCTTGAGAGCATGATATCTAGCAGTGCATTAGGAATATCTCCCCATAAATTTAACATAAAAGTATGGATGATATTCTTGATGGCTTAATGCCATGTTCTGGGAGTGTTTGCATGAATTTTGCTTTTAGGAGATTTAGGCTCTTCTGATTGGTTTAGTTTTTCGGTTATCCTGTACCTTTCGATATCATAGAAATTAGGTTCTAAAAAATCTTCTGGTCCTTCAATTATCAATTTGCCACATTGGAGGAGTTTTTTTACTAATACTTTAGATTATCTGGAAAAAAAAGTGTAGAGATGTTCCTCCAACCATATAAGAGGCCCACCAAAACAAATATCAGAATTACATTGTTTACCAAACTGAGCCAACTTATGTGCCAAAATATTTAGACTATGTTTTGGAAATAAGTTGTTGGATCAAGTATTCGTTCAATAAGTGCTTTTTAAGTACTTATTCAAATAAATATTTATTAGTGTTTGGGAGTTTTTTTTATAAACTGCATGTTATTAAGTATTTATTTGTACTGAAGTATTTGGTGAACTGATTATCCTATAATTAAGTCTTTATTTTTACAAAAATGATAATTATAACCCTAACTTAACATAGAAATGGAACAACTTCATTCTTGTATACTGAGAAGAATGGAAAAAAAAAATAGGGAGAAATTGTCCTACCAAAAATGCAAGTAATTGAAAGAAATGACAAACTGATTGGATGAGGTAAAAAATATGGTAAAACAAAAAAGAAAGGAAAGAAAGGAAAGAAGATGAGCTGAGATCAAACCTGTATGGGGGAGAAATAACCAAGTCACCGCTGCTACAAATGGAGGTGAGTTTGGAGAGAAATATTGCAAAGCATTGGAGACATTCTTGTCACAATAAATTCTAATAAGCTCTTATATGGATTAGATCTATACAAAAAATGAGTTTAGATATAATCCCAAGGGAGATGCTCCATTGTGCAGCTGCAAAAGTGCTGGAAGCATTTTATTGGTAGAAGATCCCTACCCACACAAAATGAATTTGGCTTAGGTCAGGGCAATGCCAGTTCAAACAACTTTTACAGCGTTGCATTGAGAATATCTCCGTACTGATGTATTTTATTTCATGGGGAGATATTTCTAATACAAGATTGCAAGAGGCTGTTGAGACGGTATGAGCATGAACTTGCCCTGACTGAAACTGATCTCACACAAAATACTATTGCTGCAATCCTCCCCCCTGCATTTGTCATAATCACCCGTCATACAAATATCCAACAGCTTTCTTACGTATGTTTTATTATTATTATTATTATTATTATTATTATTATTATTATTATTTTGGTGTAAATGGGCAATTCCCAAACTTATATAAATAAATAACATATTTGAGTGTGATAATCAACCCAACTTCAGCTTCAGCCAGCCTCCTGAATAACTTCTTATTGCAAATAAGTCATTAAATTTAGCCACTTCAACTGTTATCAAATGACCCCTAACTTTCTAAAATATTCAGACCTGTTTGACAAGTCTTGTTGAAAGATCTTTTAGGCATTTTAAAGACCGTTAAATCAATAAAATATAAAATATAGGAAGCTGAAAAGACCCGTATCCCAAAAAACTCATGGAAGCCTGAAGTGGCTGAAATTTGAAGCTTCCTATCTTTGTACGCCTAAAATCATTCATTTAATATTTCGGACCTGACAAACACTCTTGGTTATTTCTGGGCAGGGGTAAATTTTCAATTCGGGACTCATTCGATAATACTTCATAGTAGTTGCAGGTTGCTATCCAGTATCCATAATTACGGCCCAAAACCTTTCATGGGCCCTGTATCCCAGGCCCAGGTTCCTGTCCGCCAGACTGCGACACTGAAAAATGATAATCATACCGCGTTCCCCACGGTTTCAACCTTCAGCTTTCATAAGGCTTATCCCGAACTCTGCAACTCCTCCAGTAGCCATGACGAGCAAGGTCTTGCCAATTCATCTCTACTCTTTAGACTCTTATCCGAGATTGAGATTCCCGGAGCTTAAACCCTCCTTCCTTTCACTCAAAATCCTACAAATTCGTTGTGCTAAGAGGTCGGAACGGACTGGAAAGCAGAGATACCCGTCAGAGAAAAAGAAGCTTAAGCTGAAGAAAAAAACCCTAGTTGATATCAAGAACAGAGATGAAGGTTTCTGGAGGTTATCTAAGCTGGGAGTTCCTGTTCACAAGGACCCGGGAAAAGATTATTTTGGTGTTTCCGATGCTCTGCTTGAAGCCATTGCTAAAGTTCTTGAATTCCCGGTTAGTCCTCCATTATGTGAACTTATTCAAGACCGGATTTTTCTTGAACTCTCTGGACCCACATTTTATATCTCGCTTAAATTGCTTTTCTAGTTGTTATGAATTTGATTTTGTTGGACACTTAGAAACTTAGTCCTCCATTCTGTGAACTTATTCCCGATGTTCTGCTTGAAGCCATTGCTAAAGTTCTTTGATTTCTGGTTATTCCTCCATTTTTTGACTCATCTGAGTGAATATCTTGTCATAGGTTTCTTCCATGTTGCCGCCTGAAGCCTTTACTGTCGTTCGCAAATCCTTTGATGCAAGGAAGGTCAGTTGTGTCGAATACTTGTGTTTGTTGTGAGGATATGGTTAAAAGGAAAAGGAAATTATCATTCATTGCCCTAAGGTGGAATGGAGTTATAATTCCTAAGGAATTACAGATAACTAAAAATTGTCTTGTGCAACTTTTGTTCAGCATGTCTTGAAGATTCTGGATAGCAAAATTCAGTATATAATGTATAATAATTGAACTTTAGCATTGTGGAGACAAGACTTGCAGCTTCAAATGTGGGCATTTCTAATTGAAATATGACAACTTTACATATTCAATAAACCAGTCATTACCCTTGGTAATATTCTATTTGAAAGTGGGAATTGATTCATAATGTTAGAGACCAAGTACTAGTAATTACATGAGCATGTACACTTAGTGGTGTTCAGACTAGATTGACTGCGTTTTGACTTAAGTTGCTTTCCTGATGCTTTTCAGTTGGTAAAGGAACCCAAATTTGTATACACTGTGGACATGGATGCAAAGAAACTTCTGAATTTGGAGCCCCGTACATGGGACTTCATTTCTCGGTTAGAACCTAAAGTTGGGCTTGTGGAATATATGCCTCATGAAAGAGTCCCTGATGATTTGATCAGTATGATACGCAACTTTGAAAGGCACGAAAAAATTGGATCAACAGAAGGAGGAGATGGAGTTCTTTCCAAAGGGTCTTCTAGGATAGAAACTAGGAAAAAACCAAAAGTTGCAGTTGTGGGTAGCGGGCCATCAGGGTTATTTGCATCTCTTGTGCTTGCAGAACTTGGGGCAGATGTTACACTAATAGAGAGAGGCCAAGCTGTTGAACAAAGAGGGCGTGACATTGGAGCTCTAGTAGTTCGTCGGGTTTTGCAATTGGAAAGCAACTTCTGCTTTGGAGAGGTAATCTCCCGATTCACCTTATTCTCTTTAATGGTTGTTTTGGTATTGCAAACTTCCTGCTTTGCTGGTCTTCGCTATCTTGCACATGATTGTTTCTCAATGTTTTGGTTTAATTACTATTACTTTATTGATGTTCATGACATAGGTTTTTCCACCTGGCCAACTTGGCAATTTATCCAGTTGACAATTGGCTATTACTTAGTTTTGAGTATATCCATCTTTTCTTTTAAAGTTTCTTAGGAGGGTAATATATTCTTTTCATTTGCTTTTTTTGTTTTTATGGATATCCAGATCCAATAAATTGGTTAAGGTTAAAGTTATGCTAGTAGTGGTTCTTGGTCTTTTTTCTCTTAGCGACTTATTAAAAGGAAAAAAAAGGACAAAAGGATAAAAGGAAAAAAAAAAGGGCAAAAGGATAAAAGGAAAAAAGAAATGAGATGCGGGAAAAAGCTGGCAACTTAGGAATTTCCAGCTTGCTTCATTGATGTGAAAACCATATATGAGGAGGAAAAATAACACAAAAAGGTGGTATTAGTTTCCTGAAGTTGGATCTAAATAGGAAATAGAGGCAATAAAGTGGGATATGAAGCACTTTTTTTTCTTCTTGAGAACCTTTTCATATGTACGTTCTTGAATGTTCTGATTAATACTACAAAAAATAAATAAATAAATAATGTTCTGATCAAATTCTGAACAACTTATGATTTTATCTTTTTTACCAATTATTTAAAAGTACTGTCTGACTTCTTGTTGTTCTCATATACTGTATGTGTACTTTGTAGCTCCCCCTTAGATTGATAGACCAATAAGATAGATTCACAACTTCTGCCTTATCAGGTTTACACGCCCATTGTTTAAAGTGAGAACTGCAACTAAAGTGCAAGAGTTTCCTAAATCCTGAGTCACAAGGTGCAAGGTAAGGTACACGCTTGAATAAAGCGAGATGCCAATTCCAAGAAAAACAAAGGAATAAACTTAATATGCAAGAATATGCAAATTGAATCTGAAAGAAATAGCATGTTTCAAAAGGTCTATTAGTTCAATTGGATAGAGTATTGCATTGTTAACACAGAGGTTGCATCCTTGTATATAAGTCATAGATATGTTAAACTGTTTAACCCTAAGTATTGTATGCACACTCTACAATAGAAAAAATTACCTATTCAATGCAAGCCAGTTGAGGCACACCCCACAAAATTAGTCTCACCTGTGAGCTAAGGCATACATTTTAAAACACTGTACTTGTTTCCGTTCTCAATCAAAAGACCCAGATTACTTCCTTGTATTCTCTTGATCTTTGTGGAAAACCCTGTTATGGTATTAGGATTTATACGAGAATTAAGTTTTTGGGCATAGATGATTGACATATAGTATTATGAAAATGGTATGGGGTCATGTCATGATGGAAGTATCTATGTTTTATGGTTCTTCAGGGTTTTTCATTTGTTATGTCTGATATAATTTTGCATTTGAGAACTCCTCATATAATACACACTAATAGAAGTTTCTACACCCTTCCCTCAATGCAGACACTCTATGTGCATTTCCTTGCCAAAGTAGCACTGAAACTTGAGACATTTCTGTGGTTCTTTTTTTCTCAATTTGTCTTCATTTTTGTATTTATTCTTAGAGATGATTAGTTTTTTGGATCTATTTATATGTATTTCCGAAATCATTTGTTAAGTACTTATGCATTGGCAGGGTGGTGCAGGTACTTGGAGTGATGGAAAGCTGGTAACTAGGATTGGAAGGAACAGCAACAGTGTTCTGGCTGTGAGAATCATGATACTATATTACTATCCTAGTGGTTTTCATTTTAATTATGGCTGTGCACACAGTAATGCTATATTTTTCATAAACAAATGATGTTCTGTTCATTTTAAAGTTGGAGCTGGCATTTCCCTATATTTTAGTATGGCATATGTTGGTATTATTCTAGGGCCCATTGCTTGATGTAATGGTAAAATCTCAGGCTGGAAAGCATGAAAACATGAGTTCAAGTCTGAGAGTGGCTACTTTGTGCATAAAAATGCCAAAGGTTAGGACCATATCCACTCTACCCCTCCCAAGACCCCATATTAGCTGGGACCAACATTGGGTAATGGCCTTTCTTATATGTTGGTATTATATATCTGAAGTTTCTATTCCAAGTTGATGAATGCTCATTATCTAATTTTCTTGTATTTCCTTTTTGGGTCAATTATTTAGGCATACAATAGTTGCTTTATCTCCATCTAGAGTGAGCATAGTCTTAACTCCAGTGGAATCATAAATAGGAATTTTCACTTGCATGGCTTATTTGAGGAAATAAGTTATTTCAGGCTTCATTAACCCGGAGTTTCCTCACTACATTCTTAACCGTGTTTTGGATGTAGTTATATTAACTATTATGTTCTACATGTAATTATCATTCTCACATGCATGTACGTGTGTGTCATGTGTTTGTATTATTGAATAAGCCACTATAAACTTCATTGTCTTTGTTGCCACCCTATCTACTTGGTCATAACTAGTATCCAACTGGGCCATTCCTTTTTCAGAACAGATTGATTGCCCATTCATTCATTACAAACGAAGAACTTAAGGGAAACTCAATCTTCAGCTTGGTCCTAACATGTTGGTTGCTCCCATAACTCATCACTACTAAACTATGTTTTGGATACAACAAAGACATGGCTGGATACACTATAGGATATGAATTTTACACTAAAAAATTGATGCATCTAACATGGTATGACACCATTGCACATGTATCCAGGTATCATAGTTACTAGATCCTTTTATCCAATATAAGATAGAATATTTGGCTCCCACTTTAAAATCCTCTCATCTTGGCCTGAGTGGTAATTACGAGTCCTGCTTTTAGTTTAATCTTCTCCTCATCCTTGTGATTTTAATTTTTCTACCTATGATAGAAAATGCAAATAAATTGACTTTGTAACACTGGTGTTGTTGGCTAAAGATATATAAATTATTTTTATATATTCCATCAAATACAATTAAGTAAATAAGGAGAGGGGTAGAAGGAACTTTTTGACCCTTCTTACGTTTCATTATTGTATCTGCATTCATTTATTGGTTGCAATCCCTTAAATGAGCAATGGTCCTTACCTTTTTGTTTTTGTCATTTTAGGTTATGAAAACCCTAGTTCGTTTTGGAGCTCCAGAAAATATCTTGGTTGATGGGAAGCCTCACTTGGGAACAGATAAGTTGGTTCCGTTACTGCGCAACTTCCGCAGACATCTAGAAGAGCTTGGTGTGAGTGATATATTTTAGCTTATCTAATTAGACAAAATGGACATTTTATTTTCCATTTGGTCAATTTACTCCATTATGTCCTAACAATATTAATTAATTCTCAATTTGATTTTCCTTTTCCAGGTTACCATCAAATTTGGGACAAGGGTTGATGATCTCCTTGTAGATAGTGGACGAGTTATGGGTGTCAAAGTTTCTGATACAAGACATGAATTGCATCATGGTAGCAAGAACCTGGGATGTGATGCAGTTGTTCTAGCAGTTGGACACTCTGCACGTGATATATATCAAATGCTTCTTTCTCATGACGTACATTTGGTCCCAAAAGACTTTTCTGTGAGTTTCTCATGATACAAGTGAAACAAAAGTATATGCTGATCCTTTACTTCATTCTTCTGGACACAAACTAATTTTGGTTGTGCTGTTAGGAACTGTAGAAGTATAGTTCTTGATTTTGTTGTCTTCTTTTTACTTGTTTTAACATTTTCAGATCAAGCAATAGTTTATGAGCCTTTATCAGTCATTCTTTAAAAAGGTCTAACCCTTAGAAGGTATATAAAGATAAGGTTGAAACTTAGAATGTACTATGATACTATCAATGCCTGATTATTTAAGGTTATATTTGGTTTGAACAAAGATGGAGTAGAGAAAAAAAAAGAAGGGAAGGCAAGCAGGGCTGCACCTTTTTATTGGAACCCTGCTTCCTCGTTTTTGAGAAGCAAAACCTGTCCATTTTTCTCTTTTACCATTTCTTTCAAATTAAACAACTGAAAATTTGGAATATTCAGCACATTCCATTCCCTCTACATTTTTATTTCAAATACACACACACACACACACCCTGATAGCCATTTATGGTTCAATGACTTGCATCTCTGAATGCTAGTTAGGAAAAAGTCCATTACCCATTGCTAGTCCTGACTATCTTAGGACTTGGCACTTTATGTGCTAGAAAAGTTATGGCTAAACACCCATAGTGCTTCTTAAGTCTTCTAGGGATCTCTTCAGGGAAGAAGGCAGGGAGTTACTACCATATCATCCTGTCAGGAAATTGTATTAGCTTTCATCTTTTTGATCAATTGGATTTAATGCTGTGACTTATCTGCTGTAAATTGGGTATTGCATCCATTTGATGTCAAATCCACCATAAGGGACTCTCAGAAGGATATAATTTTTTGTGTGCTTTCAGTTTCTGCTCATTTGGATTTTGGATCTACTGTAGTGATAACGCTGTCAAATTGGTTATTGTTTTCCTTTTTAACTCTTTTGCATGGCTAAGCAGGTTGGTTTGCGTATTGAGCATCCTCAAGAATTAATAAACAACATACAGGTTAGTTTTGCATCCCAATCTATTGGTTTTTAATTCACTTCAACTGAAAGGTAATTGTAAAGTATCTGTGTTCAACTGAGAAAGTAATTCTAACAATAAACAACTAAGTTCTGCTTAGAAGTATATGGATATAAAATTTGGGTTGGAACCTGAATCTGTATCTGCTTTTCAATTAAGATCTGATGGATTGAGCACTTATCCACTTAATCAGGCAATAGCATAAAATATTAACTGATGTTATTAAAAGGATATTGCAATTAGACGCTGAAAGTCTGCACTGCCCAACTATGAAATCTGCTTTAACTTCACGAGATGCTAGTGGATTTCTTGCATCAGTATATTTTTACTTTTTAATTGTCATGTTAAAAGTTTTTTACTGAATTCTTTTGTTATTGATCTTCCTTTCTGGATAACAATAATGCAATGCATCTCAAGCATTAATTCTAAAGTGGGTATCAGTGCGTATTGATATGACCAACACCCCTTTTTTTCCCTTGTTTTTTATATATTTTTATTTTTATTTTTATTTTATAGGTATTAGAGAGTCCCACCCATCATTTTAAAGTTTTAAATATTTTAAAAAATCTTTGTATTGGTGTATCCATGCATATCTGGATGCACCAATACGGATACGATATGGGACGTATTGTATTGATATTTTAATCCTTGTCTTGATGTCAATTTTTTATTGTCCAAGAACATTTGGGTGATATATTCATATTGATTGGTGAACGTACCTGACACCCATATATCTTACACTTCTGAATGGACTTGAATAGGTCCTATATATATGACCAAATCTGGTAAATCCTATATAAATTAAGGCATTACTAATGAAAGCTCTTGTGATAGACTTGAGACATTTCTAAGACCTGATTATGTAAATTTGTAGTACTCTGCCTTGGCTACTGAAGTTCGCAATGGACGTGGAAAGGTACCAGTTGCAGACTACAGAGTAGTCAAGTATATAAATGAAGAGGATGTGGAAACTTCCAGCATTTCAGGGGAGACAAGTCGTAGTTGTTATTCCTTCTGCATGTGTCCAGGAGGGCAGGTATATCATGTTTGTTTGTTTTTACGTTTCCCAATTATGAAACATTTATACATTTATCAGTCTTTTTGCATACTCATCCACCCATAGAGCCACACACAGATGTGCCATTATTTAGCAGTGTACCAAAAAGGAAATCTTTTCAGGCATCACTTGATCATCAGTGATGTTCTTAACAATTGATGACAGGAAATGGTGTAGGCTCTGATTTGTTAATATCACCAAATTGATGGAGTACCTCCTGGATCCACCCCCCTCCCCCCCCCAAAAAAAAATAAATAAATAAATAAAAATATCAACTATGCCATCTTGTTGCAACCACATAATCATCATTTAGCCCTGTGCCAACTAGTTGGGGTCAGTTCCATGAATCCTGTTCTGCTATTCTGTTACTGTTCAGTGCCATATCCAATTATCCATTGTTAAATTATGAGCACTTAAACCATTTCTTACTACTTCAACTAAAGTCCTTTTTGATCTGGCCTTAGTCCTTCTAGCCCCTTCAATAGGGATGGCAACAGGGCAGGTTCAGGGAGGGTTTTGTAATTCTAGGTCCTACCTGTCTCCCTAAACCTCCCAACCCATATCCTCCCCAAAACCCATAGCAGGTTGGATTTTTAGAATCCAAACCCTCCCTGCACATAAAAATGCAAAACCCTCTTTGATCCTACCCTCCCCACATTTGAGGGTATGTGGGACAGTTTGGCGAGTCAGGTCCAAAATTTGCATTAGGTTCTTATTATTTTCCATTATATGTAAGCAATAAACAAGTAAATAACAAGAAAAACATCAAAATTTCCAATTATTTGATTAAAACATGTAGAAGACACATAAACCATCAATTATCCTTCACATAAAGTTCAAAATATTATTAACTTCAACACTTAATATCCTTCACATAAGTTTATATGCCTTCCAACAATATGCGGGTCAGGTTTAGCCTAATGCTGTACCCTACCTGTAACCGTACAGGTTGTAAAATCCCCAAATCCGCTCAAGCTAAAAAACCTGCCCCATTGGGGAGGGTAGGGGGCGGGTACCCACTACCAAGGTTCAAAATTTCACAACGTATCGGACCGTATCGGCCAATACGTATCATTCCGGTACAGGTCTGATACACGGAACACATAGAAATTATCTGTAGCGTTCCTTTTCGTATGTATCGGTCTGTATCGGACTGTTTTAGGCCCTGTATCGAACTGTTTCGGGTTTGTATCGGACTGTTTTGGGTTTGTATTGGCCAATACAGTTCCGAAATAGTCCGATACAAGTCCCCTTCTCTCTCATTAATTTCATTAAATTATATTTAGGGCCGAATTACCTCTCATTAATTTTTTTATATTTACTCCTATATTTAAGTGCATTTTCTCTCTCATTATCTGTAGTGTTCCTTTTCGTATGTATCGGTCTGTATCGGACTGTTTTAGGCCCTGTATCGAACTGTTTCGGGTTTGTATCGGACTGTTTTGGGTCTGTATCGGCCAATACGGTTCCGAAATAGTCCGATACAAGTCCCCTTCTCTCATTAATTTCATTAAATTATATTTAGGGCCGAAGTACCTCTCATTAATTTTTTATATTTACTCCTATATTTAAGTGCACTTTCTGCCTCATTAATTAGTTAATTACTCCTATAATTAATGCATAATTTTAAACTTAAAACTAAAAATTAGCAATAGCAAGATTCGAACCCTAACCATTAGGATTTAAGAACTAGGGGTTCACCACTAAGCCACACCCATTTGCTTGCTATAATTTTATGCATTTTTATTTTTAAGTAAATTTTCTCTTTTTCTTAGTGTATGCTTATTGGTAAATGTTAGAATTAATTATTAAAAATTATGAATTAATAAATATTAAGATAAATTATATTGATTATTTTAAAACTAATGTATATCAATATACATTTTAGTTTTTTTTCACATTTTAGTTATTCCATCATTTGTCAATAGTTACTAAGTGTGTCTCGATATCTCTAATTTTATATAGACCATTAAATTACAGTTTTTTTTTCTTTTAAATAACTTATTTACAATCATCTAAAACTTGTAACTATCGTTATTAATATATTTTTTAGGATTTATTTGAGTTTTTTAGCATATTTATGCGTATCTTGATTTTTCATCCATATCCAAAACGTATCCCGATACATCTCTTAAAATTATCTTTCCAATACACCTTACATTTCCGATACTTTAAACCTTGCCCACTACCACTAGGTAGGGTAGAAATTACCATCCCTACCCTTCAACTTGCAACAGATTTGCTTTTTTCTTATGAGAGTCGTAAGTGGTCTTTTATTCACATGACCTGACCATCTTAGTCTACTTTCTCTCATTTTATTTTATCACGTAATAGAGCTACTCTGAGGTTCCATTGAATGATTCATTTTCATCTGACCCTGTCCTTTCTAGTTTATCCATTCAGCCATCTCTGCATTTGCATTTCTGCCACACTCACTTTTTGGACATTTTGTTTCTTGACAGCCCAAAACTCTACTTCATACAACAATGTTGGCCTTATAACTGTTTTATAGAATTTCCTTATGAATGCGTTAGTTCATTAGTTATAAATCAAGGGCTCTCAGATGAATGCATTTCTGATCAGCTTCCCATCCTAGAGGTGCCATATTAATCAAATGATCAATATTGATGAGGTTATTAGTTTTCTATGTAGAAAGAAAGATAAGAACCATTAACCTGTCTTAAATTATGTCACTGTATTATATTTCCAGTTGATATAGTTTCTGGGTAAGTTGCTTGCAGGTTGTTCTTACTAGCACGAATCCATCAGAACTCTGCATTAATGGCATGTCATTTTCTCGACGTGCATCCAGATGGGCAAATGCTGCTTTGGTTGTTACTGTCTCAGAAAAGGATTTTGAGACGTTGGACTGCCATGGACCTTTATCTGGGGTTGAGTTTCAGGTATTTTTTTCTTCTCTGATTTTGTTCTTCATCTTTGTTTTTATCTGGATTGGGCTATTGGGGACAAGAAATTTAATGGAGAGGGAGAAGTGGCAAGGCATAAATGATATATATTATCTAATGTGTAGTATTTTTCACTTTATAGCTATTTCTAGCATGCAGTTTGGCTTTCCAAAGTTCCTATATACTCCCTTTCATTTTGGAACAAGGTTCTCAAAAGGGACATCATGGGCACCCTTACAATTGGTATTGATAACATGGATAGAACATGCAGAATAGTAAATTAAACTTTCCATAAAGCATGTGACACTCAACTGTGCATAAGGTAGAAGGAAAACATGGAAACACACTATGATTGGATACACTATGCAGGGTGCTGAAGTCCACCATATGATTGGATACACTTGCAGAATTTGAGGTCATAACTTCTCCTACTTGTATAACCAACTATTACATATGTTCTTTGTGGATCTTTACCGAAGATTCCTAACTATAGCATTGCTAAATTGGATGGTTTCCCACCCAGTTTGGTCAACTTGGGTATCAGTGATATCTAAAGCCCACTAGTTTGAGGTTCTTCATGGGTCAGTTGATGATAACCTAAAGCACTGGTTACTGGCATCTTTTATATCACAATCCTAACTAAACTTTTTTGACATAAACATTGTTATTCAGAGAGAACTTGAACATAGGGCAGCCACAATGGGAGGAGGCAATTTTGTTGTTCCTGTACAGAGAGTTACAGAATTTATGCAAAACAAGTTGTCAGGTAGAGACTTTAGTAAACATTCCATGTATTCTTTACTTCATATCTTCAACTAATCAGTTGCCCAATTTCCCTAGTAACATCTTTACCACCATCAAGTTACCGGTTGGGAGTTAAGGCAGCGAATCTCCATGAATTGTTCCCTTCTTATATAACAGAAGCTTTACAGCATTCAATTTCAATGTTTGACAAAGAGGTAGCCTTATCCATTCTCTGCTGTCTCTTTCACTTGGTTTTTGTATAAGAATATACCAAATTTTAGTTGGATTGAATTTTGTTTGACAAACATTTTGGAACTCCCAGCTGCCAGGTTTCATCTGTGGAGATGCACTTCTTCATGGAGTTGAGGTAATATACTGACCTCCATTACTTTTTGTTATCTTGCAGTCTTGCAGCTTAAATAATGCATATATATATATATATATATACATATTATTTCCAAAGCTTTTTCTGTGATCCAATTGCTCCTGTTATAGAACAAAAATACTAGTTAACCATAAATCATAGCTATGCACTCAAGAGGCATGCATGGACATGTAGGGTATTATTAGAATGCATTAACCCTATACTGTTGCATATCTAATTCATAAGGTTCGCCCCTGGGGTGGCCTTTTCTACTTATCTGTTGGAGGTTGTGTGAAAATTTGAATGCCTTGTGCTTTCAGACAAGGACCAGCTCTCCTGTTCAGATTCCCCGAAGTGGTAGCACCTATGAGAGTATGTCATTGAAAGGACTATACCCAATTGGAGAAGGTGCAGGTTATGCTGGTGGGATTGTAAGTGCTGCCGTTGATGGCTTATATGCTGGTTTTTCCGTGGCAAAAGATTTAAATTTGTATCAAGGAGGTATAGAATCAATATTAGGTGAGGCTCAGAGAAACATGGGCTTTGTTAAGTACTAAAAGCCTCTCTCTCTCTCTCTCTCTCTTCCCGGCTGAAACAGGATTAATTAGGATTAGAAGCTAGGATCATGGCTAAAAAGTTTGAAGAACAGGCACAATTTTGACAGTATATGTACTGATCACCAACTTATTAGAGAAGAAATCCAAAGAAGAGAAATACGAGGGATCCTTTTTTTTATCTTCGTTTTGGTTGTCCCCCAATGTGGATGTTGTCATATTATATATTTGCTTCTCACATTGGATGTGCAAAGAACACAGATATATATTAGTCTCCTCTTGGTTCTATGTGTATACACAAATAATTCATTTCGCATTCTCATTATTTGTAGGAGAGTCGAGCTACATGATGAAATCACCTCAAGAACTGAAAAAAAAAAAAAAAAAAAAACCTAATTTGTCAGTAGTCCGGACGTAGCATATTTGGAATAAGGAGCCGTTGAGGGTCAGTTCCATGGATAAGTTTAGTTATAATTTATAAAAGCACCCGAGAATTTTAAAACATTTTTGGTTTGTGAACTTACAGTCCGAGGTTCGGTTTCTGATGATGCAGAATTCTCAAATTCATGGCATATTTTGTTGAGTCTGTCGTTCAACATTTTAATGTGAAGTTCCTAATAAACTAACAAGAAATCTATACATGCAACATCCAGATTTTTTCTGGTCGACTTTAGAAATCCACGATAAAGAGTTTGTTAAATTGCACTTCCTTTGTTAATGTGGTATTAAATGGTAATCTCTGCCATATGTCACAGTCCTCACCACTATGTTACACACACTACACCTGAACATTTCATATAAGTTTTGACTAAAAGACTCCCTCATGAAATTATTCTAACATTTTACAAGTATTCCCAGTAGTTGCAGTTGACAAAAATTAAGATGTTTGTCTAATGTTTTTATTAATAGTCCCTTGAACTTTAAACTTAGCGTCATTTAAACTTAGTGTCATTAATACATTTGTGGGATTTATGGCTTTTCTTAGCATACCTCAAGGTTCAAAGTATCCATACTTTTGATACGAAAAAATTGTGTATTAAAAGGTGGAATTTTTTTTTTTATTATTTTGATTTAATGATTTGTCAGCTGACGTTAAATTACTTTTTTATCATTTAAAACGGAATATCTATGTTACTAGAAAGACATAATACCAGAAGAGCTTTGACCAATCAAAACATCCCTTATGCCAACTTAGTGACACTCGTTAGATTTTCTCTGCTTCACAAATTTAATCTAAAAGAATGCAAAATGTATCTTACCCAATCTATTAACCAAGGTTAAAAAAATCAACGCGTATCAGCCTGTATCGGCAGATACATATTGTATTGGGAGCACCCTGATACGCCCCTACAGAGGGTGTATCGGGGTTTTAACCAGTTCAGGGGGTGGAAGAACCTTAAACCAGCCCCCTGAACCGGATTTGAAAAAAAATACTGATACTGCCCGATACGCCCCTACCAGCGTATTGGGCGTATCGATATTTAGAACCTTGCTATTAACTGAACACAAAAATAGAGAGTTCGTATATATAGAACAGTATTATTTACAATGAGAAACCATCTTGTCATATGAATTCCCATTTAAACATCTTAATGGTGTATTTCTAATAATGATTCCATTTAGACATTCAATCTTGTATTTACCAACGCTGTTCATTAATCACTTTGGCATCTTATTGGGTTTAAGCAAATAAATGGTTTTCAATTGTTCGATCGAATTTGACAAGGGAGGAAAAACTTTTATACAGACTTCTAACTCAACATTTTGGAAGTAATATCAAATCTTGAAATAGCATTCATGTGAGTATGCAACATCCCAAGCTCTGCCTTTTTTCGGAAATTACCAACTGACCAATTGCATTTTTCAGCCTTCTTTTATATCTGAGTAATACTTTGTGCTTCCAAATCCAACAACATGAAGAATGGGAAAGAGAAGATGCTAACAATCAGTGTTCTGCTTTCTAGTTTCTACACATACAAAACATTTTTCTATTCCCTTGGGCATTAACCAAAAGCAATGCAGTGTAAACACAAACCAGGTGCAAATTCTGTATCTAGTTTCAGAATTTTATGTGTTTGTTCGTAGCTTCAATCAGCACCCGTACCTAATGCAAAATAGGCAATTTTTGTTTGTATGCATTCATTGGTAGTGCAGATTTTGCATCTCAAAATGGTGCAAAATTTACATCACCTTCATTATCTCTCTTATGGAATGGGGACTACATCATTTTAGTTCCTATTTAACTTCTCCCAAATAAGCAACCTCATCTTCACTCGTTTCAAACAAAAGTAAACCAAAACCCATTTGCACCAATACAAGTTAAATTTGCAATGCAAACAGAGGGAGCCATGAGTTTAATTTTGAGACTGTTAAAAGAAAAAGAGTTTAAAATTCACTTCTGCTGCAGGGTATGCTGCCAGAGGCAATGTGTACATGTTTTGATTGGCCTCCTGCAGCAAATGTAGCATGCAGTAGTGAAAGTAAGCTCACTTGTGTCTAATATCACTTGTACCCAATTAGATTTTAAGTATTGATTATCCACCTATGGTCATTAACTTGTTTTTTTTAAATAAAAACAGTATTCTATTAGTACTTAGAAGAACCAGTACAGTTAACGGAGAAACTGGGATGAAGAACTAAAGACATTAATGCTGAAAAAGAACAACTTCAACCTAAGAATACAAAACAGAAACGGGCTATACTACCCTATAAGTATTCTAAATTGGCAATTTGGGTCAGAGGAAGGGTTCGAGGTAGCATTAAGTTGGCATCCTTAATGTAAGTGCTCCTATCAACAAAACATCATAGTTATATATGTATATGGATTGAAATGTCCATGTCACTTAAATCCTTTGGATTTTAGCCTCTACAGCATTTCTTACCCTTTAGACTTGATCCAAAGAGTATGCTGCATTTAATCAAGAATGAAATTATGAAGAAAGACTGAAGAAAATCCAGAAGCCTATCTTAGCAAGCAGGATGTAAATATAGTCATTTTCTCTTGGCTCGACAGTTACAACTTATAAAGCAAAGAAAATCATGTACTCTTTGCATGAAAGAGAATTGACCAAAAGAGATTATCAGTGCATTTTTTTACCAGAGTCTAACCTCATAGCTTTGGTTAGCAAAAAGATAAAAGAATGAAAAGAGGAAAATGTCTTCAGAAAATAAAAAGAAAAGAAAAGTTTAAGAACTCCAATTTGTAGTTGAGAAAAAAGGTTTGTTATCCTTCACTTAGGCTAATGTCACCTCGGTAAGTTACATTTCACTTCTCAAAATGAGTATTAAACCAATTATTAAATTGACAGACAATGAAACCTAAAGTTATGCCATTCAGAATTTGAGCCAAAAATATTATGAAATTTAATGGTTTGTGCCATCTGTCCACTTGTGAAAGCAAAATACTAGCCATACAAGCATTCAAAATTATTGATCAGCAAATCACAAGTTTTAAAGTCTGATATACCCCTTAGTTACCAAAGCCCCTGACCCCTGCTTTATTCTGTCATGACATGTATGTGAGCTGCTAGCATTGCTCAACTGTGAAAGTAATCCTCTGATTGTATACAAAATTGATTGATTTTCAGTTGATCTTGTGGGGTGAATTTGAAAACCACAAGTAAGAAGATCCCTGGTGAGGGCCGATAGCCTGAACAAGCCTGTGGCACTTTTGATTGAAGGGGAGTTGGAGAAGTTTGATACGTTGGGGGAAAAAATAAAAAAGGAAAAAGGGTGATTGTGATTCCTCAGGAATAGGTGATAAGCCAATTGTTATGATGGAGGATTCGGGTGGAAGTCTGGAATTAAGAGTCTTGCGGATAGGGACGTGCAGGTTGCCTAGGCTTGGGCTTATTTTTCTTAGGTGGAGAAGCTTTTGCCGGAAAAGCCTTTGAAGAATTCGAAAGAAGAAATGTGGAGAGCTGAAAGAAGACACGAGAGAGATGGATTGAGGGAGAAGGCCAGGAAGAGGAGCTCAATGGGGAGGAATAATTTTGGCGTATGACAGTTTTCTGGAGTATTTCTTTGTTCTTTTTTGTGAAAAGAGGTTCATCTTCTTTCGTTAGTTCTTGTTGTTTCACTTGGGTTGGATTTCTTGCTGAAGGTGAATTGTTTCTGTTGTTGGGGACTCTTGCTCTTCTCTCAGGTGATCTCTTATCAACTTCCTCTTGTATTCTCTTTTTTCTTTATTATCAAAAAAATAATAATCACAAATAAATCAAAGCCTCACATTATCTGGGATCAAAATGACAATGTTGGGAAGAAATCAGTAACTGCGACCAAGAAAGCTCTGCAGATCACCAAATCACTAATTCAACCACCTGGTCCTGTCCTAGTTTGACAGCACTGGTTGGAAGAGGAGCATAGTAAACACAACCCCAATCTATTATAATTGGACTGAAAACGTAGACCTAGAATCAACTTTATTATTAATTAGTGGTTGGATCAAACATTTCTTCAACAATAAGCACTTGCTAAGATTCCCAATGGGTTCAGTAATCGGAGATGTGGCAACTAATGGTGAAAGAGCTGAAGCAAGACTTGCAGCTTATCCACTCGAGGGAAGAATTGCAGAGAAGATGTAGGAGTAACAAAATAATCCAACTTTTGAATACTTCTCATTATAGAAGATTAAGCAACCAAATCCAAGTTATATAAATCACAGGTATTTTTTTATTAATCTCCATCTGGAGGAAAGTCCAGAAATACATAATAAACACCAACCTCAAATTTAATAGGTAAATTTTATAGTTAGAAATACCAACTTCTCAATCTTGGGAGTCCCTTTTTTCTTCTTCGAAATTAGGTTGTTTCTCTTAGCATCTTGCAAGAGATCTACTTTCCTTTCTCTTTCATTCTTAAGAAACATAGCTTTCATCAATAATTGAAATACTTATTCCTTAGTTTCCAGCTAGGTGATACAATGAGTTATTTCCATTATATCATATACACAGAGAGCTATGAGTTCTATATGATGTCATTGAAGGTAACCACCCAGAAATTGAAGTCGTGTCACATAAGTAAAAGCTAAATATGTGCAATACGGTGAATCTATTGCCACCAGAGAGCAAACAAGTTTAGAAACAGACAAAATGAACGGACTATCTGAGAACAATAATTTACATTATAATACAAGTAAAAGAACTGATATGTTCAGGAAAGAAAAAGCAATAAAGCCACAAATTGAACTTCATATTGAAACCACTGTCTCTGTTGTTTTAGAAATAAATTTTGAAAATAATAATAACACACCTCAACACATCGGATCTGTGCAGAAAATAAGAAATTCTGCCAACAAATACCTTCACAGAAAGGGAACCAAGGGCAGTTTAAGACACCATTACTACGTTCTCCAAATATATCATACATTGCACAATACTTTTCTAACTAACAAATATTTGAAATATAGAACAGCACCAAAACTTTTCTAACTAACAAATATTTGAACCTTCTTCTCAATGGCATATAAATTATACAAACCCGATAACAAAGGCCAGCTCCAAAATAAATTACAAGGCTATTAAGTGACACTATTTTTTTTTTCTTTTTCAGGCTTTTGATTTCAACACCACAATCTGCATCTCAAATGATTTCTTTTCCACACTCGTATCAGAGGAACACTTCACACATCTTTGCAGCAGTATTCCACCATGAAGAACCACAAATAATGAGCAAAAAAAAAAAAAATCTGGTAGCATGATGGAAAAGAATTCATAGAAAGGCAAAACAATATATAAATTACAAACTCATACACAAGGAAACTCCCAGGGTATGAAAACAGCTAAAGCCGTTTAATTTTGCATAAATGTGCTAGGAGTTTGCTTACAAAATTTGTTCCTTCCCCTGCTATGTACCTTTAATTTAATCAAATAAGATTATGAGTAGTAGTAATAGCCACAACTTAAACTGGACATCAAAAGAAGCTGTGCACGAGAGTTCTCTACAGTTGGTAAAGGTACAACTGTCTCTGCATAAATAGGACTTCAAATTAAATTATACCAAGAATCCAGTATCTCGATATATCATGGTATTATTTAATGATGCATACTATAACTACTTTTGTACAACATGTAAAATGAAGTATTACAAATTTTAGGTTCATCAAATTAGTGAGATGCTATTCCATAATCCAAAAAGCTAAGCTGAGAAATAATAAGACCATGAGCTGAAAAACACCGTTAAGGAAACCTTCTGCAATTCTTTCCTTGTCTCTTTTCTCTAAAACAGTCTCTTCCACTTCTCTCTACTCAAATTCCTGTATGAGTTTAAGAAAACCCAACCATTTCTCATATTGATCTCTTGTTATCAAGGCCAAGGAGGAAAAGTTTATGAAGAATACTGTAGTGAGAATGGGCCGAATGGGCCCTAGTGTTCTTTATTTCTTTTAAGTAGTGTTTAAAAGTTATGTTTCTTAGTTGTAGGCCTTATGGGCCTTCTTTTATTTTCTTTAATTATCTCTTTAGTGCTGGCTGCCCCATTAAGGGCATCAAAGTAATTGTCTCAGACTTAGAATTATTAATAAAAGTGATGAAAGGGGGCTAGAGAATTATTAATAAAAGTAATGAAAGGGGGCTAGAGAAAGGTTTGAATTTTTCTTTTCTCTCTTCCCTTCTTTTCTTCTTCCACAACCTATTGCTGAAACTTCTTTCCTTCTTCTTTCTCTTCTTTCTCTTCTTCTTTTTTTGTATTATCTGAATTACTGTAGGTGTAATTTTCAACTTCGTATCAGAGCGGGTTCTCACTTTCGACTTTTTTCTCCTTTCTTTGCCCATACATAGTGTGTATGGAGAACTGATTGATTGATCAATCAGCTATTTATGTAGCTCAGTTAGGAAGGTTTTTGAGAGTTTTGTGGAGGCTTTTCATCCTTAGTTGAAGCCCAGGGCAGGTTCTTGTGAGTCTTTTGAGTTCTCAAAGCATTGTAAGAGCATTTATCCTTTAAAAAGATCAATTATTCCTTTTAATATTGATTACTCTGATGTGTGGGGGCCTTACCATTTACTATGTATGAGTGGGTATAAATATTTCATCCTATTTATTGATGATTTTTCACAATATATTTGGATTTACCTTATGTTCTCTTGGGCTGAAGTAACTAAACTTGTGCAGTAGTTCCATGAATACACTCACTCAGTTTAATACCCGCATCAAAATATTCCGATCAAATAATGCTAAGGAATATTTTGAGAATGACCTTACCTCCTATCTTGAGAAGCTTGGGGTTATTCATCAGAGTTCTTGTGCCCACACTCCACAACAAAATGGATTAGCAGAGAGGAAAAGCAGACACATTGTGGAAATTGCAAGGAGCATTCTTTTTGCTACCCATGTTCCTGTGAAGTTTTAGGGTGGTGCAGTTTTAACAGCTATATACCTTATTAACCGCATGCCTTCTCGAATCTTAGGGTTAAAATCTCCCTTTGGATTCCTCTTTCCTAATGTTGAGATTTTATCTATTCCTCTAAAGGTCTTTGGTTGCACTTGTTATGTCCACATTTCCAATTCCAAAAGACACAAGTTTGACCCCAAGGCTCAGAAGTGTATCTTCCTTGGTTATGCCTCACAAGTTTGATCCCATTAGTGGCACCCGGTTTGTTTCCATGGATGTCACCTTTGTAGAGTCAATTCCTTTTTATAGCCATCCTTCTGAGGGGGAGAGATCTATCGAGTTGTTTTCTTCATCCCTTCTTTTGCCAACTCCAGTTGAATCTTCCATTGAGCCCTCCACAGTTGCCCCCGTTCCCGTAGTGAGATCTTTTCAATTGAGGTCTTCCACTCCTGCTCCTCCCCTCCTCCTACTAGTCCTCTAGTTGTTTCCACTCATCCTATTCTCTAGGGGTGGTACCAGCGGCAAAGGCTAAAGCGAATATAGGTTGATCCCACACCTCCAGTTGAGACTCAAGCACTCCTCCCGATTACTAAAGAGAGGCAATGTCCATCACCTCCTCCACCAATACCCTCGTTTCTAGACCTTGACCTACCCATTGCTTTGAGAAAAGGTAAGAGGAAATGTACAACTCATAGTATTTCCAAACACATTTTCTGCAGCTTGTTGTCCCCATCCTAGTACACCTTTCTAACATCCATTTCCTCCCAACCATCCCAAAGTCTATTTCAGAAGCCTTAGCCACACTAGATTGGAGGGATGCTATGAGTACTGAAATAAAATCCCTTCATAAAAACAATACTTAGGATATTGTTGACTTGCCAGATGGGAAGAAACCTGTTGGGTGCAAGTGGGTTTTCACTATCAAGAATCATGCAGATGGGTTAATTGAGAGGTATAAGGCTCGACTTGTTGCTAAGGGATATACCCAGGTATATGGGAAAGATTACATTGAGACCTTTTCTCCAGTTGCTAAGATGACTTCGGTGAGAGTTCTTTTATCCTTAGTTGTGAGCTATGATTGGCCTCTGTATCAATTTGATGTTAAGAATGCATTCCTGAATAGTGATCTCACTGAAGAGGTATATATGTCCCTTCCACTTGGTATATATGGTAAGGAAATGCAGGGGAAGGTGTGTAGATTGAAGAAATCACTTTATAGTCTAAAACAATCTCCACGTGTTTGGTTTGACAAGTTTAGGGTTGCTCTTATTCAGTTTGGCTACACTCAGACTCAATCAGATCATACCCTCTTTGTTAAGAAAAAAGACACTCTGGTGATATTCCTTATAGTTTATGTAGATGATATTGTGGTTACTAGCAATGATATAGAAGAAGTTAGTGCTCTCAAAAAGTTTCTCAGTTCTAAATTTGAAATTAAAGATTTAGGGGAGTTGTGGTATTTTCTGGGCATTGAGGTTGCTAGGTCCAAGGAAGGTATCTTTATTTCTCAACGAAAGTATGTGCTAGACCTTCTTACTGAGACTGGAAAACTTGGTACTAAACCTGCCTCTACCCCTATTGATGTGAATCATAAGCTCTCAACTAATGATGGAGAACTTTTAGCTGACAGGGGAGTGTTTCAGAGATTACTGGGAAAACTTCTTTATCTATATATGACTCGTCTAGACATTTCATATGCTATGAGTGTCATCAGCCAGTTCATGCATGCTCCTAGAGAGACACATATGACTACTGCAAAAAAGGTGTTATGCTACCTTAAGGGAACCCCTGTGAAGGGTATATTATTTGCTAAACATAGACACATGAAGATAGAAGTATATACAAATGCTAATTGGGTAGGAAATGTGGATGGCAGGAGATCTACATTAGGATATTGTGCTATGGTAGCCGGAGATATTGTTTCTTGGAGTAGCAAAAAGCAAACAGTGGTTGCTAGATCTTCATCTAAGGCAAAGTATAGAGCTATGGCCCATGGTGTTTCTGAGTTGATATGGCTTAAATCTCTCCTTAATGAGATGGGTGTTTCATGTGGTGAGCCACTAATGTTGTATTGTAATAACCAAGCTGCTATTAACATTGCTCACAACACAGTTCAGCATGATAGAACTAAGCACATTGAGGTAGACAGACACTTTATATGGGAGGGAGTGGCTTTAAGAGAGGTGTGCCTACCTTTCATTGCATCAGAAGAGCAACTAGCAGATTTTCTAATTAAGGGAGTCCCAAAGGCAAAGCTTCAACATTATGCAAGCAAGCTGAGCATGATTGACATCTATGCTAAGGAGTGTAGTGAGAATGGGCCGAATGGGCCCTAGTGTTCTTTATTTCTTTAAAGTAGTGTTTAAAAGTTATGTTTCTTAGTTATAGGTCTTATGGGCCTTCTTTTATTTTCTTTAAATATCTCTTTAGTGCTGGTCGCCCCATTAAGGGCATCCAAGTAATTGTACTCACACTTAGAATTATTAATAAAAGTGATTAAAGGGAGTAAGAGAGAGGTTCAAATTCTTCTTTTCTTCTTCCACAACCTGTTGTTGAAACTTCTTTTCTTCTTCTTTCTCTCTCTCTTTTCTTCTTTTCTTTCATTATCTAAATTACTGTAGGTGTAATTTTAGACTAATATAAAATGAAATTTGTTGCACATTATCTAATTCTTCTTGGCCATGCAAGGGCTTTTGAGATGATCTTTATCAGGTACATAAATAGAGTTGCATCCGCTATAAACAATGTATATGTACAATAGGCTAGGAAGCCCAACCAGAAGTAAATACATCAGCCATTTGTACTGTTGGAACTTGGAAGATGTAACAGCAACTGACGCTTTTGCTACTGATTGGGTTTAGTAGCCCATTGTACACAGGCAGTCCTGTGTTGTTCACGAATCACATAGGTGGTTACACATCTGCTCAGCCTGTTCCAAATCAACATGAACCAAACCTGTTACAAGAAAATAATGAACAATAAATTCCTGTACGGATGTACCTCACTCAGCTGTTCTCCTACTTGCCTTTGACATCTCTGCTCCATATGCCATTCATTCTTTCACTGCCCCATAAAACTCTTCTTCATCTATGTCTTTGGAGGATGCTAGAAACTTAATTCAAGCCTGAGCTGTCACAATATTTGCATTTGCTCAACCTTTTCAAATCAACCCCAACCAACTACGTACAAAAACTACTTTATTTACGTTTATTGGATTATACATTAAAAATTGGCCCAAGACCACAGATAGCCAGGACCAACGTTCAGAAATGAACCCTTTTAAGATTTTATACACTAAAAATTGACCTAGTTCTCTGCTGTCTGCTCATACGGGTGATCCTGGCAACCAGGTCGATCAATTCCTTGGATAGTCAAAGAACAATATTTCAAACTGAGTACATAAGTGATATGAATAAAACCAGCTGTATTAGTTTTTAGGTTTCCAAACTTCAATAGTCAAAAACAATATAAGAAAAGTTCCAGATGGTTACAAGAAAGTCTTTATGACACATGAGTAATGAGTAATACTGAGCGACTCTTCTTGAGAAGAGTTTGTCACTTGTTCACATCCATATCAGACAACACTTGCAGCAGTTCAACTTTAGAGAGACCAATGGTGAAAACACAACAATATATAGGTGCACTTACTTACATGGTCACTTATTGTCATGCACATACCACAATTTTATGTATCAACTAAATTTACGATTCAAATCGACAAAACATATAATAAGAAGAATTCTAGATTGGCTTTTTATGTCATGTTTACAATTAAATAATAAGGGAAGGTGAAACAGGATTCATGTAGCCAACCCTATATGGTTGGCATAAGGCTCAGATGATGATGATAATAATGTTTCTGACCATCAAGTGGTGCATTAGGAATGCTAAGAACTGATATATGAACACATTCTTTTATCAATTCAATGACCTTGTGCCCAAATCTGTGTTCCCATATTCATGTACAAAGGAGGAAGTTGTTGAAGCTAAATGAATGGCAGCTAATTTCTGAACTTGTGGTCACTCAAATAAATATCTTTTTATTCATCAATTTGTTCTGTACAACTCACTTTGCGGCAGGCATGTATATGAGCTACTGTTCAGGCTCATAGGAGATGTGCCCTCTCATTTCACTTTCTATCTTATTCAACATTTTATATATCTCTTTCCTTCGTGGGTGAATCTTATCACCCACAACAAACTCATGGATTTCACCATCTACCTCTATCCAACTTACGCCAGGGACCTTCCCAACTCCCCTATCCCCCATCACTCTCCTCATTGCACTGAAGTCTTCCCATCTGCCAGAGCTGGCATATAAATTAGAAAGAAGAACATAACCACTTCCATAATCTGGCATAAGCTGAATTAGTTTTAGTGCTGCAACCTCTCCAATCTCAACATTTCCATGGTTCCTACAAGCAGATAGCAATGTGCCCCAAATCACAGACCCTGGTTCCATAGGCATATTCTCAATAAGTGCTTTTGCTTCTTCAAGAAACCCTGAACGACTGAGGAGGTCTACTAAGCACCCATAGTGCTGTATCCTGGGCTCTATATTATAAGTACTTCTCATAAGATTGAAATGCTTCAAGCCTTCTTCCACTAGACCCCTGTGGCTACAGGCATTCAAAACACCTATGAAGGTTATGTAATTGGGCTTCACGCCAGATACCTGCATTTGGGAGAACAACTGTAAAGCAGCCTCAGCAAATCCATGGACAGCAAAGCCTACAATAATTGAAGTCCAATGTCCCACATTTCTATTTTGAATGCCAACAAAGACTTTCAAGGCATGGTGGATGCTCCCACATTTCGAATACATATCAATTAATGATGCACCGAGAACACCATTAAGTGATAATTCATGACGGATTATATATCCATGGACCCGCTTGCCCAAGCTGAGGATACCCAGATCGGATATTGCAGAAATGGCGCTGACCAGGGTTGATTCATCTGGCCTCAGCCCTGAAACTTGCAACTCTGCAACGAGGCTAAGGGCCTCATAGGGTAATGACTCTCGTGCGTACCCTGAAATCATTGAATTCCAGGAAACAAGGTTTCTCTGAGGCATCTCGTCAAACAACTTGCATGCAGATTCAATGTCACCTGACTTCAGAAACCCACCAATCATGGAATTCCAAGAGACAATATTCCGACCCGAAATCCCTTCAAACACTCCACGAGCACTTCTAATCTTCCTACATCGAGCATACATATGAATCAGAGAATTCTGCACAAAGAGGTCTGATGCAAAGTCAGTTTTCAACACGAAGCAATGCACCTGCTCGCCTTCTTCAATAGAGGCCAATTGAGCACAAGATTTGAGTACAAAAGGAAAAGTGAACTTATCGGGAGCAAGGTCGTGAAGCATTTCGTAAAACAGTAAGAAGGCTTGCTCGGGTTGATCAACCTGGGTGCATGCTCTGATGAGAGTGTTATAGAGGAAAGAAGAGGGTTCGATAGTGTAATCAAAGACGGAGAGAGTGTAATCGACATCTCCTGATTTGGGAGAAGAAGATTGAAATGAGGAACAACACGACTCAACAAGTTTCGTCGCCACGGTCGGGTCGTATTGGAAGAGACCGGTTTTGATCGTTTGGGCGTGAAACTGTTGGACTTCTTTAACGGTGGTGCAGCGGTGGAGAAGTGGAAGAAGCGGCGGTGGTAACGATGGGAAGGAAGATGTGTTCCATGGAAGAATGCTTTCAAGCGCCATACTTTTGGAACCGGAGCAGTGGCCATGGAGAGCACTTAACTAACCAACGACCACGAAACAAACATGCACTGTCTTCGATCCGAACCACTGGATGAAAACTCGGATTCAACTCAACCGAGTTGTTGAGTCGACATTTCTATTTCTTCATTTTATTCATTTGTAATTCTTTGAACCTTTATTGTAATTCTTTACTCATGAATCTTTATTAATCCGAATTGTCTTGTTCATGAGTAATAATACAACACGTAACAATTTTTCGTGACTAATAAAGATTCCTGACTAATACACAATTGAACGACATTGTCGGACTCCACTGATGGCCTGATGTACTTTTTATTCTCAATAAAATGGAATAACAAATGACATATTCACTTTATAGCTGTTTATTCAAACTTAGAAAGTTGGCCTGATTCAATCTAATGTTATCCAAGTTTCAACTAATGCCCAATTACTTAATGGGTTAATTATAATGCAGTAGTTAAATGCAGAATTCTGAATTACAATCCCCCATAGTCTATTAATAGCCCCCCTATAAATCTCATTCTGCCCTTAGATTTGGCATTAATCCACGGTCTGGATTCATCCTTCATACGGTGGGGCTAAAAAATTCTTACCTGAACTGAACTAATCAATCATTCTCCCGCAGTTAATTGATCAAGCAATCGAAGACCACATCAACTGTATCACTATCTAGTCAATCAATATTAGGGGTGTAATTAAGTTATGCTGAATTGAGTATTGGGTTACTCAAGCTGGTTTTGATTCAAAAGTTCAGAACTCGAAATTTGACTCAAGCTCGATCAAGTTATAAGTTTCCTAGACGAATTTGTTTTAATTATAAAATAAAAATAATAATGTATTATCTAATGCTAGGTATTACAAAGCTTGAATCCAACTCGAACTTGATTATCTGCAAATTGAGTTTGAGGATTTAGTGGACCAAGCTTGAGTAGCTCACGAATAGGAGCCCAACCCTAGGCTCGCTTACACCTCTTATCCATAGTCATGATCTGATTGCTTGGGATGGTTGAGTATTTTGAGAAGTATAGCCAAACTCATATTTTCTTGTTTTTCTCTCTCCTCTTCTTCTACATCCTTCCTACCCAAAGCAAAAGTGAACCAAAATTTACACTTTGTTTGATTTGTGTTCCCATGCATTTGTATTAATGCAAATAAAATTGCACTGCAAACAAACATAGCCTAAGGCTTGAGCTCAGTTTGTTTACAATGCAAGTTTTATTTGCACTAAAGTAAATATAGGGGAGTGCAAGAGGGATGAGTGCAAATTCTTCAAAGTTGATTTTGTATTGTTTGTTTATGATAAATAAAAGGGTAAAAGACTTAAATATACCATAAATTGACTTATACGTGCCCACAGTTTTTCAAATAAACTTAAATATACCTTGTGACTTTTACCTTTCATTTTCTTTTAAATTTTTAAAATATATTCTCCGCTTTTCAAACTCATGTGGATGGCAGGCATATGGGGATCCCCCTCTCTCTCCTTTCATGTGGGTGGTGGTTGGAGTTTACTGCAAGCTTGTAAACTCCACGTTTCAATCTTAACGCTTTAAAGCCTATTAAACTTCTGTTTCAATCTTGTAACCCATTTATGTTTAAGCTTTAACTCTTGTGAATTGAAAAGCTCTGTTTTACTAGTTTTGCCTTGCATTTTTGTGCGAGATCAAGTTGAAGTTTTGAAAGATTTAAACTTCAATTACCCCCTAAAATGCAAAGGACACATAATTATGTTCAAACCAATTATTTACTTCTTTATTACTTGGAGCATGATTCAGTTAAACAGAAATGGGCCTGAACTCCAATATCACCAGAGGATGAAAGAAACGGTGGAAAGCTCTGTACCAAAGAGGAAACCAAAGTTTCCTGAATCATGGTTATTCCTCATTCATTTTGGGGAAGAGGATGTCTAATGGCAGTTTAGCTTTTGATTATGTTACACATCCTGATTAATTCAATGTGGTACAATCATTCTTCATTAAATGAGCTAGAATTTTCCCAATTAGGTCCCATATGTTAAAAAGGAATAGAAAGGACAAAAAAGAATTTTAAAAATTTAAAATGAATTTACAGGTGACTGTTTTATGATAGAGGGTATGTTTAAGTCTAATGGATCATCCCACAAGGAACATTTTAAGTCTGAAAAACCCAAGATATGTTTTAAATCAATTTATAAAAACTAAGGGTATGTTCAAGTTTTTTAATTACCTTAAATAAAATATGAAGTAAAATGATGCAATCATCACTTTATGTAAAAGAGAATGGAGACAAGATGAAAGACGACTGTTTCAGAGTAAAAGTAGGATGTGAAATGATGTGATCTCCACTAATGATAGAGAATCAACGTAGGAGGAAGGCGGCTCAAATTTTGCATCAGCTTTGTAGATAAAAAATTTGCAATACCAACAGGTGCAAATGAGAAAAAAAATGCAAATCTTTTAGAAGGTTGAACCGCAAATCATAATCACAAATAATGGATGCAAAGTTGAACCAGTTACAAATTTTCCATCCGGTTCAGATAAAAACTGCAAACAGAGCCTAAACATTGCTTTTCAGGTGGGCGCTTCGTCCAAAATGGGCACTTAACAGATTTCAAATTTTATCTATTTATCATACAAGAACATAAAGGCACTGAATAACATTAGCAACCAACGAACATCACCAAGCTGTTGAGAACCGATAAGAGGCGTAAGAAAGAGAACCCATACTCCAGCTATGGTGGATAAGTTCTGCATCGGCATTTTCACCTGTGGCTCCTAGAGCCACATGCAAAGGGTACAAATGGTCTGGCCGTGGATGAGCCATTTCCGCCCTGGGTGCTTTCACCATGTAGTGATTCACGTCTTCATGTCTGTAAATAGTTCGTCAGGGAAAACCAGAAAGAAACCATTCTTAAAGAAGACATTATAAATGCCATGACTAAATCTGGTTAGTTACTACTTAACAATGGTAATTTTTGATGAATGCAAATTACCTTCCGTCTATGAGAGATTCTTTGAGCCATGTATCGAAGTTCAGTGCCCAAGGAACAGCCGAGACATCATTAAATTGAAGGGCCCTCAAGTTATGTGTGGCACTTCCAGAACCAATTATCAGGACCCCTTCGTCTCTCAAAGGGGCCAATGCCTTGCCCATTTTGTAGTGATAGGTTCCATCCTGATTTGTTTGGATGGAAAGCTGACATATTGGGATATCAGCTTCTGGGTACATGAGCATGAGCGGGACCCAAGCACCATGGTCAAGCCCACGAGCATTGTCTTCCATTACATGTTTGAAGCCAGCCTCTGTAAGCAATTCCTTCACTCTCTTTGCCAAGTGAGGTGCGCCTGGTGCCGGGTACTTTAGCTGGTAATGTCATGATGGGAGTTAGAGTTTGTTTATAAAGTGTAATAAATTCATAAGATTGCTCAATCACAGAACATGAATTCTTTACTTTTACTAATTGTCCACTTATTGCATATCAAGGCCATTACAACCACGACCCATTAAATGTATCAAATGTTTTACCAAACAAAATGTAGGCTTAATTGGCAAGTTATGGTGCCTTTGACTTTCGGTTGTACAACTATACATTCAACATCCAATTTTGTGGCCCTCTGATCGGTTTTGCTTGAGAGAACTCAGTTACCTACCTGCCCATGAAGCCATCAGTGGATGACCCAACTGCCCTGTTTTTACAAACAATTATGATATTGAATTTACTACAAGCTGCACAGCCAAAAGGTCCCATGCTAACGGACGGATCAGATTATCAGAATTCAAAAATATCACATTGTTTACGATTATTTCTAAAGAAAGTTTCCAAAATGGGAACCATCTGTCATGGGCGCTCTGTAATAGGGAGAATACCAAACGCAATAGCAAGGGAAAATGAAGAGGATCCCACTAACATGTTCTTTGACAGATACCTGTATCAGCCCTAGAGGTGTAAATCGGGTCGTGCTACCTGTGGCCTGGCACGATTTTCGACTAGCCCAGCACAACAGCACATGAGCCGTGCTAGACCAGGGGTTTCAGGTCCATGGACCAGCATGGCATAATTGTGCATACCATGCCGCCTGTGTGTCAGCATGGCCCAGCACGTGGTACAGCCCGCAACAGGCCAAGTGCAGCCCGTTCAAGAAACTAGCCGTTGGGGCCCTTGAGGCACCCCCCAAACGGCTAGTTTCAGCTCTTTTAGGGGTTTTTACAGAAATACCCCCTCAATCAATAGCTATAAGCCTATAAACAACTATATGGAGGGTATTTATGTATTTTGGCTTTAGGGGAAAAAGACAATAATGCCCCTCTAATAACTATATCTTATATAGCAGTTAGTTTGGGACTTTGGGGGCATTTGAGTAAAGTGATAAATGACTTTATAATGACCAAAATACCCTCCAAATCTCAACAACTAAAAAACGACTAGTTTTTAAGGTATTTTAGGCAATTGAATTATTTTCAATTCCTATAAATAGTCATATCCTCCACCATTCTCATCACACCAATTCAGCAATTCTCTTCTCAATTCTCATACTCTCTCAGTCTCTCATCCCATATAGTCTCATACTATCACAAACTTTGTAATTTAGGAGGAGGTTTTGAGGCTTCAACCGTTGAAATCAAGTTGAGATTTTGAACTGATAATCCAATCATCTGGGTAAGTGCAATTAGGTTAATTTTTATTTTTTAGAATTAAAAAAAATGGCCGGCTCCACTCCTCAAAACCAATTCCCCAACATTAAGTTCACTACTTCACTAGCCCGATTTGGAAAATATTTAAATTAGAGGAGGTTGAGGGAAAGGGAAAAAGATTCGTTTGCCAAAAAAGTAGGATTGGCTTTAGCTTCAGTAGTAAGGGTAGTACTGGCCACTTGGGCGGACATTTGCTATTCCATGAGAAACAAGAAAAAGACATCTACTTTAAAGATATGCTTGATGCTGAGGATAAATTACAAGATAAAGGAGGGCATAAACACTTACTACACCTGATGAAGTAGATGATTAAAGTCAAGGAGATGGAGTAATTTTTTCAATTTTATTTAAATTATTTCAACAATGTAATTTTTATTTTCAATTTGTAATTTTTTATATTTTAAATGAAAAAAATCCTATTTTTTTCCAATTTGTTGTCCATTTTGTATTTTGGCAAGTATTTTTTTCATTTCTTTGTTAGATTTTTTTTCAATTTGTTCCAAAAGAAAGTTAAGTATTTTAGTTTTACTAAACAAAAAATTTAAATATCAAAAAAACAGTCTGGGCCTTTTTGGCCCGATCCGGCCCAATCCATAACCCCGCCCGACCCAGACCCACTACATGACATGACATGGGCCCGCACAGGCTCGTGACGTGGGTTGTGCCAAATTGACCCCCAAAAATCCCAGGGGAGGGGAGCATGGACCGACATGGGCCACATGCGGGCCGAACCAGCATGGCCCGATTTACACCTCTAATCAGCCCCCAAGAAGCATTCACAACACCCTTCAACAACTTTTGACAACTGAATAAAATTTGAAGGGGCATATCAGGAAAGTAAATTACAATAGTTCCAACAAGTATGAGAGAGACACCAACTTCCCATATTTTGACACCTAGAACATGGATGGGGGGATACCTGATACATGGGCTTAGGAAAGCCATAGAAATCATAGATGGTATTATGGGGCCCAGAGATGACATTAACAGTAGGTACAGAGGTTTCCCAATGACCAGAGATGACCAGAATTGACTTCGGTCTCGGTGTGAATATCTTCTTCTGCCATGATTTCAAAAAATGTCGTGCTGGTAGTGAATCATCAATTGATAGCATTGGCGATCCATGAGATATGAAGAATGTATCCATGACTCGATTCTGTGATGATCTCTCACTCTTATGAAGAAGAACCAAGTGAGAAACACAAGCAAATAAAGTGATGAGAACTAGAAGAGTGCAAAAGCTCACAGCCATGTCTATGGATTCAAAAGAACGAGGCAGGGCTTGTGTAATAGTTTTGGAACTTGGAGAAGAAGGATCTATGACTTAGATAGGCACTTTGTTGTTGAACTAGTTGAGCCACTGGAAAGTTGGTTCAAAAACTGCTGGTACCCAACAAGTTCCACCTCAGATCATCTGTGTTTCCAGAAAAACAGAAGACTATTAAACCACTTAGGCTTGCATACAACCTTCTCTCTCAGAATATAAGAAGGAAATAGAACATGTAGGAGGTTTAAATTAGCCCTTAGAACCTTCAGTTAAACCTCATTTTGATTATAGGACAAAAAAAAAAAAAACAGAAACACAGCCACATATGCAAAGGACAAAACTATGCAGTCTATGCTTGGTAAGTTATAAAAGAGCACCAAACTAGACAGCTACATGCAAGCAGGCAATGAACTGGAAAATAAAAACAATTTGCATTTAGCTAGAAATACAGAAACACAAATTTCTAGGCTACTTGCACATGCACCATAGACTGAGGTAGATCATGAAAAAACATATTAGAAACTTGAGGTTAATTGAAACACATCCATGTAGAAAAGAAAACAAGCAGTACACACCTGAAGGAAAAGGTTGAGATAACACAAAATGTAATTTCAAACCACCCCCCCACCCCCACCCCAAATTCACAAGAAAAAAAAAAAGAATAAGAGGAAAAAAACTCTAGAGCTGTATTGAAGCTCAAAGAGTATGACACAGGAGATTCAACATGTGCCTGCACTTGGAAGAGCAAAGAAACAAAAGGAAATCAGGCCAAACCAAATATTAGTTCTCCAATTGTCAATTCTGTGCATCAAGGGGAAATATTAATGGATGAAGAAAAAATATATTAATTTCTGAAAAAAGGATGTACTGATAGGCGTTTGATTCCTAGAAGCTTTCTGATTCAAAACAAACTTGAAATGACAGGTACAAATTAATAAAATAGAGGATTAACATTACTTCCTCTTCAACTGTTTTGGGAAAAAGAAATGCCAAGCAGAAAGTCGGTGATACAACTGTTTGAGCAACTGTCCAACTTGAAGGTTAACCTTGGGAAAAGCTGTGTAGTGGGGGTGAATTTGGAGGAGGGAGAGATCAGGGAGAGTGCTGAAGTGCTGGGGTGTGAAGTCACGGGGTGGCCTCTGAACTATTTAGGATTACCATTAGGTGATAATCCCAAGAGAGAGAGCTTCT
>NW_010729156.1:1145462-1230537 GCF_000365185.1 Nelumbo nucifera | reverse complement strand
ATCCCCGATTGTCCCGGATTTCCCCTACTACACCCATCAAAGTTTAATTTCAAGATTCCACTAAGTGGAGGGGTCCAAGCCACACTCATTACTGACTTGGTCTGTGTGCAATTTGCAATTTCACCCCACTTCCTCAACATGTCATCCATAGTGTAATCTGTGAATAGCTCCAAAGATTTCAGCCACTGAACAGCCCTAATATGTATGATATCCCTCAGATCTGCTGCTCCTCTCTCAGCTTCTGAGAATATCCTGGAGTTTCTTTCTTCCCAAAGTGTCCAACATACTGCAGCCCTTAGTCCTCTCCACATCGTCCTTCCCCTTTTTATCCGCCAAAGAAGGGGAAAAAAGGCCCTACAAGTCTGATGAAGGATTACAACTACATCCAAATAGGGAGAAAACTCAATCCCAAATTGACCTCGCAAAATAGCAAGGCACCAGTAAGTGAAAACTAGTCTCCCCATCCGCTTTACAAAGAACACACCACTGAAGTGACAAGCAAGTATTGGGTCTCTTTTTTTGAAGTAGATCACCAGTGTTGATTCTTTCCAGATAGGCTTCCCAACAAAAACTACCAACCCTAGGAGGTATTGCTCTGCACCAAACCTCATCAACAGAGGTATTGCTCTGCACCAAACCTCATCAACTGGTGGACTAACTTAAGACTTTGAAGAAAGAAGCACAAGAAAAGATGCCATTGGAGTAGATCACCAACGTTTAAAAAAGGCAATCTTTATATCCAGTTGATGCAATTCCTAGTCAAAGTTTGCAACCAATGATAGAAGAACCCAAATTGAGTTCATCTTAGTTATTGGAGCAAACGTCTCATCATATTCAACACCATAGACTTGAGTGTACCCTTTAGCTACCAACCTTGTTTTCTACCTTTTAATTGTCCTATCCGCCTAGTGTTTCACTGCAAACACCCACTTACACCTCACTGGGTCTTCCCCTTTTGGATGATCCACCAACTCCCATGTTTGATTCTTATGGAGGGCATAAATCTCCTCTTTCATAGCATCTATCCATTCATGAAATTTTAAAGACTTTGCAACATTTCTAGGTATGGGGGTGCTACCAACTGCAGATAGGAAGGCACAGTGAAAGGGAGAAATGTGATCACAGGAAACATACTAGGTAATGGGGTGTTTGGTAGTGCATGACCTGACTCCCTTTTTATGAGCAATATGAATGTCAAGATCATCCACAACCGAAGTAGGAGCCAAGGCATCAATTGGTGTAATAGAAAGTGTTGAACTTACCTCCTAGAAATCTGAAGGTGTTGGTTACTCAATGTTTGGTGGCTCCACATCTTTGTCACCTTGCTAATTTCTACGGTGTGTACGTTGAAAGACACGAAAAGGAGCAAGGTCCGAAATAGAAGGAAGAGAGACTTGATGGACCTGGACCTACTTCTCCTCTTTCACGTTACTCTCCCCATGAGGAGAAGTAGGGAAGAACAATTTAGACTTAAAAAAACAAGCATCCATTGAGACAAAGAACTTATGAATAACGGGATCAAAGCATCGATAACCCTTTTTGTGAGGAGGGATACCCCAGAAAGATACAAGGAAAAAATCAAGGGTCCAACTTAATACGAAACGGATATAAATCATGGACAAAGGCACGAAAACCAAACACCCTCATGGGAATGGAAAATAAGGAGACTAAGTTAACAATAACTGATGGGGGCCTTATAGTTCAACACTCTGAAGGGCATGTGATTTATGACATTAGCAGCAGCAAGTACAGCATCAACCCAAAAACATTTGGGAACAAACATTCATATGTAACATCATCCCTCAGGCTACCTCAATGAGCTGTCTGTTCTTTCTTTTTGCAACACCATTTTGTTGTGGTGTTCTTGTACATGAGCTCCTATGAATAGATCCATGAGAGGCAAAGAACTCATTAAGCTCACCATGGAAATATTCTTTCGCATTGTCCGATTGAAAAATCTGAATTTCAACATGAAACCGTGTAAACACCATCCTCTGGAAATCTCTGACGATCTTTGGAATTTCATCGCTGCTATGCATGGGAAATACCCATATATAGCAAGAGAAATCATCAATCAATGTGATAAAATACTTATACCCGCTCTCCGAAGTTATGGTAATACCCCCACACATCAGAATACACAATATGGAAAGAAAAACTTGATCTTTTATTACTTGAATGAAATATTGTTCTACATTACTTGATCAACTGACATGTTTGACAATGGAAATCTAACACTGAACATGACTTAAATAAGTAAAGAAACAAAGACTTCACTATTTCAAAAGACACATGACCTAACCAATTATGCCACAAAAAAAAAATTAACTCTTAGTTGACTGACTATGCAACTCTAAGGATGACACCAAGAAACCGGCCTTGTTGTCAAGAGTGTAGAGAGCATCCACTAAGCTTCCTCTACCAATCGTCCTCCCATAAGTTAGATCCTGAGAAACACATGAATCAAGAAAAGTTTACATTCAGTTTAAAGAGTTTGTGATACTACTATTAAAAAGAAGATTAATGAGAAGCTGAAGGATATGCAAAACATTATTCAAGTTAAGTCCATGAGGAAGGGATATTGATCCTTGACCTATAATAGAGGAGAATGATCCATCTACAAGTCCCACCTTATCACTTCCTAACAAAAGGTTATAAGACTGGAACAAGTTTGGCTTACCGGTCATGTGACTTCCTAAAATCTGTACTCTAAGAGGTTCATATACAAGGTTTAATCCCAACAAAAAGGCAAAAACCCACTACTGAAAAACCAGCTTCTTATAGGCTCTGGTATTATCATCATGTTTCCATTCTATAGCCTGATAGTGGTCCAATTCCTCCTATACTGAGATAAGGGATGAATAGTAGGCTAACAAGTTATGGTTCCCCTGTTTACAAATTAAGGATTCAGCTTGTAACTAGTAGATCTTGGCATAGTGCCTTGGCTCATAATAGGTGGTTTTGGCATGTACCCATATCTCACTCGCATTGTCAGCACACATAAAGTTCTTCTTCACATCAGGTTCCATGGCTACAACAAGCCAAGACATCACCATACTGTTTTCTCGGTCCCACCAATCATGTTCAGCAATCCCACTCTTGGGTTCTTTCACTCTTCCATTTATGTAACATTCCCCTTGCTATTACATAAAGTTTAACACCTTAGCCCACTCCAAGTAGTTTAGGCCATTTAAAGGAGTGATTGGCATAGGATACATCATAGTTTCAGCTCCCATACCGGCTGTACTACGGGTTGATGTAACCCCAGATGAGGCAGAATCATCATTTGCCATTGGTAGAGGCAAGTCTACAAGTCAAAAACAAAGACTGCAGGTGCAAAAGACCAGTCCTCACACAACTACTACCTCTCACAGTCACAATTAGGGCACTAAATCCCACAAACTAATTTAGAAGTAAAGAACTCATTGCTAAGGTCTACTGGTAGAAACTAAACAGTCCAGAAACAAAGAGAACACTACTGTAATCTACTACCAGTCCAAAAAATTTAAAAAATGGTCACCATTGGACTATACACTTCACACACCAATCAATCACAGCACATACATGTGACAAAGGGGATCACCACCCCTGTACAGCACCTGTAGGAAGGTGCAAAACCACGACTAAGCCTTCACAGCATCAACCAAAGGAAAAAAGGAAGCTTCACAGCATCAGCCTCCTACTACTAGGGTTGCCTTGGTGCTACGACCAAGGAAGAACCCAGAAGAAACAGAAAGAAGTGGTTAATCAGTCCAATTAGGGTTTCTTGTCTTCACTGTTCAAGAAATCGGAAACTGGGTTGAATGGATATGATTCAGAGGAAAAAACAATTCGTACTGCCCAAAGTTGCACTCTAATACCATGTTTTCTTCCTAGAAGAGAGAGAAGAGATAGAGGAGAGGAGAAAAGACAGAAGAGAGGAGAAGAGAAGAGGGAGAAAGATGTGCGATAGTCAAAAGGTTGGGCTAGCTGCGCCCAACTTCTCATTTATAATAACATGATGTAAAAAAATAAAAGATAAAGAAATTATAACTATGTCCCTAGCGGCACACCCTAAAAATAAAACTTAAACAAGAGAGAAGAACATGCTGACAGCATTCTAACAGCAGAAATAAAACAATTAAATCCAACAACAGGTATGAAGTAGCAAATTCAGCCACTGTCAAAGACAAGGTAGTCTTGGACTGGAAGCCTCCTCAGCCTAACAGACTAAAGTTAATCTTTGACGGAAGCTCTATAGGAAATCCCGAACTATAAGGAATTGGAGGAGTGTTCAGCGATGATGAAGCCATGAAGGGAAGTGGTAACCCTGTTTTCAGGGCCAATAGGAGTAGAGGACTCGGCAAGAGCAGAAATACAGATTCACCGGCTTTGGTGCAACATAATAACCGGGAGGAAGTTTTGTATCATGGTGATTATCAAAGGCAAGGGAGAAGGAAGAGGAATCCCCTACTCTCCAGCTCAAGATCACATAAATGAAGATGAAAAGCCACAGATATAAAAGAATAGAATGGCAAGAGCTCTAAAACACAAATAGATAAACGTTGCAGACTCAAGAAAAAGAAAAGGTCAGGAATAAATGGAGAAATTAATAAGACACCAAAAAAGTAAACCATTATGTCATGGAGTCCATTATGAACTGTTAGATTGGAAATTCTCAGAGGTGGCAGAAGCTCTTAACCTCCTCCCTTCTTTCTGGGATAACCATTTTATATGATTGAACAGAATAAGAAAGGGAAAAACCTAAAGTTCAGGGATCCAAAACCTCAAAGAATCAGACCCAGATGTATCAAAATAAAAACCTTAAAGCTGTTGAAAATTACTCAAATAGAAGACTGACTAGAAGAGAAGGTAATCAAGATTTAACTAGGACATGCAAAGTAGTAAGAAGCAGGAAAAAGAATGTCAACAGCATATAAAACACAAAAAGTCAAATGTGAAGAGACACATATCAAAACAATTGTAATATAGAGCTAAAGAAGATGAATCAAAATGCCAAAAACACAACAGATAGGGGTACAAATACCATGGGTGGGCACACTTACCAATCCAGAGCCTCCGGAATATGCCATCCTAATATAATTTGAAAAGACATATCCAGAAAAGTTCAAGCTATCGAATACCTAAAAATCCAGAAGGTTCAGATTATAGTTAATGATTTTTGTGCTCAACAAAAAAGGAAAGAAAACAATAAAAAATCAACTTTTGGGAATGGGAGAGGTGAATCACCTCTATTGTATGCTTGAATCCGAAGAGAATGTTTCGAATGGCTAGAAGTTGAATGTACGGGAGATTGCTCCTCGGATCTTCCTTTTTACTTTATTTCCGGAGACGCCGAGGCAAACCAAAGCTAGAGTCTCCTTTTATGGCTTCTTTCTGTTCAAGAGTGGAATAAGACCGGTGGCTGATCTTGGAAGGATGTATAGAAGTGAAGACGCTATTGAAGCGAGAAGTTGGTCAAAGTAGAACAAAATGAGGGTCTTACCAAAACAACAAAATGAAGATGGTGAGGTAACTCGAGATTTAAGATTTTAAATAGCAAACTAAGGGAATAATTAGATAATTAATAATTATTTTTAAATAGTTATTAAAAATAATTAATAATTAATTAATTGTTTTATAATTTAATTTTTTAAATAATTAATAATTATTTATATTTTATATATTATTTTTAATATTTGTTTTACAAAAATAACAATAATTAATTTTAAACCAATGAACAACCCTAGTAGGGACCCATTCGATAAAACCAACCAAACTAACCAACTTGACTCAACTTGACCCAAGTTGGTTAATTTTCTAGTATTTTTGGTGGATTTTGATTTAATAATTTCTTAACTTGACCAAGGTCAATTTCGTTTTGACCATTTCAACCAAAACCAAATTAACCCAACCATAAATATATATTAAATATAAATTTTTTAATATGAAAAAGTGAGAAATTCCTATATTTCTTAGTCTAAAATATTTTATTTTGTAAATTTAAATTTTTAATTTATTTTTTAATTATATGTATTTTTTAAGCTTAAATCTTTTGAACCAACCAACCAAACCGATATAACCCGAGTCAGTTGGTTTCACTAATGGTCAATTGATTTCGGGTGACCTTTCCAACCCGACTAGGTCAATTTTATTGGCCAAACAAACTACAACTAAACAAAACCAACCCGTGAACACTCTTAATTTCAACTAAACTAATAGTCAATCTCTAATAAATAACAATATTTTAATATCCAATAATACAAGGTTTCGTAGATTTAGGTTCAAGGCTGGGGTTGAAGGGGCCTTTCTAGTTAAAATGCTCTCAAATTTGGGGCTTTAAAGGATCGACTTTAAAGGGAAGCTACCGACGTTCAGCGGATTGTCTCAATTGGAGTATGCTTACTTGGGTAATAATGAATTTGATACGATCCCTTCCGACTTTGTCAGCCTTACTAGTTTGTAGGTCCTCTCTTTGGATAACAACCAATAAAAAGGCATCTTATGGCAAAATCATCTTGCCTAAACCGAAAAGGGCATTTTCGACCATAAAAGGGTAAGTTAGGGAATTTTGAAAAATATAACAGTCATATAATGTCACATATGAATGGTTTAGGCAATTGTCATAAACAATAGGGGTGGTGCAAGACAATAGTTAAATAGTAAGGTAGTAGGGTAGTTTAAGAAATTTGCCCTATTTATAATTACGTTCTCCCATTTTGATTCAAGAGTAGAGTATCGGCAATGACATCAATTATAGCATGGAGATATGTAGAAACTATATTCCCTTAAATGTGATGTAAGCTAATTTTTTAAGGAAAAATTCCCGATTAATACCTTGTACTTTGGGCCTAGTGCCACTTTGGTCCCTAAACTTTAAAATGCAACAATCCAATACTCGAACTTTCAAAACATGACAATCCAGTATCTGCTATTAACTAGCTGTTAACCAGCCGTTAAGTGGCATTTGAAAAAGACACAAATGCCCTTCAAGTATCATCTAATTTTCTTTATCAACCATCTAAACATTGACAAAAAATTAACAGTTCCAAATCCTTACCTTTTCCATTCAAGAAAGTTGGGGTCACCAGAATGCCAACTCAAGCATGACCCCAACTTTCTTGAATGGAAAAAGGCATCCGAGTCTTTTTCAAATGCCACTTAACGGTTGGTTAACAGTTAGTTAACAGTAGGTACTGGATTGTCATATTTTGAAAGTTCGGGTACTAAATTGTCGCATTTTAAAGTTCGGAGACCAAAATGGCATTAGGCCCAAAGTACATGGTACTAATCGGGAATTTTCCCTTTTTTTAAAGCAACAAAACTTAACTAACTTACCTTAAACCAACATTTTTTTCATTAAATTCCCTCTTTAGCCTTTTAATCACCAATCAATGACTTCTTTAATTTATTGGTAAATTGTAGAAGACCTCATTCCAATTTTTCGAAAAAAACATAATTAATAATCAATAAAAGAAATAATAAAGTAAATATACAAATTGCATATCTTAAAAAGACCATAGACTTTGTTAGCAATTATAATTAAAATGCATGTTTTTATAAGATATCCTAAAATACCTCCTTATAAACAACATTTTGTGTGGAACCATTTGATTCATTTTCTTTATTTTGTATTAAAATTTCCAGTCCAAATAGAAAAAGTCACATGAGATATAGCAACATATAGAGTTGTCCACGAAAAAAATATGTTTTGGTAAATAGACATCTACATGCTACATTATGTGATCCTACTAATCACAAAGAAAATTGCAATCTTTTTAACATGAATAGTCATTTTTTATTAGTGAGTGAGAGAACAATTCTTGAAATAAATATACTATTCCATGCATTAATCCCTACACATGATGACTCTATTTCCCATCTTTTCAATTATTAAGCAAGTTTCATTGTGTAAACCAATTAATTTATTTAAATTTCATAGAAGGAATACAAGAGCCTCAATTTTTAATTTTAAGTGGTGGTTTGGAAAACCGGCTTTCATCACTTATTTTTTCAATATGAATGGCCAAACAACTCTGTGAAAGTAACTTAACCGAATAACTTCTTTCTTTGATGGGTCTACAACTAACTATTTGTTTGAAAAATGTACTATGAGTGTTAGATGTGTTATTATTTTTATTTTCTTTAATTAATTATTTCACAACTATCATAAATCTTTTACCAAAATAGGAATATCATATACCAATTTTTGCATACGCTTAGAAATTGGTCCATAAACAAGGAAGTTAGTTTTGATTACAATTGAAGATCTAGGTGTTTTTGATTTCTTAGTGAATGAGCATTTAAAACAGCTAGTCTCTTTATGATAAATAGAAACTAATATGTTTTGTGATTACTTTATTTTTATTGTAAGGGAGGATAGGACATTGCAAGTTGAGGCCGTTTTTTCTTTTCAAATACTTGTAGTAAGGATGTAGTTCAGCTATTGTTATTGATATTGTCCAATCCAAGGTGCGCCAAATTGAGGATGCTGTCAGATAGCTAATTGGACGAGGCTGAGGTAGAATGATGAAGTCGTGTACTGAGGCTATCTACAAGTACAAGGAGGGTTAGAGGCCTGAGGAGTTGTTCCCCAGATAGGCATTCTAACTCTCAAGTCAATAGAAAGACAGGAAATTGGGACGAGCAGAAAAGAGTAGGTTTGTCTAAACCGAGGTGAATGCAATGGATGCTAAAGTGAGTCGAGGGTCAAAAGTCCTTTATCTTGAGGAGGATATGCCTATATATAGCCGAACACCCATTTGTAGTCAGATTAGGCCTGTAGGGTTATCGGGATGAGGTTACTCACCGATGTGCTTAGAGGGCTCCCCTTTTAATTTCCTTGGTAGAATACATTTCCATGTCCGTGTGAAACTCTTTTCCTTGGTCCACCCATCTGCAATGTGGCCATGTTGTACGGTGCTAACATGGTCTAAGGAGTTCTACTATAGAGATTGACATGTGGCATCCTAGAATACCTCAAACACTACCCGAACAATTATTTCAGTAGGAGTTTCCTTTCTTCTCTTAGGTGATGTCTTATCACCTTTCTTATGTACCTTCTTTTTCCTTTTTTAATGAATTTTTAGTTTACTTGAAAAAAAAAATTCCTCGACGCAAGTTTATATGTCATCCTAATAGGTAGCGGTTGAAAGTGAAATGACTAGAGAAGGAAGGAGGTTTCACCAAGGCTATGTTTGGTTTGAAGGAAAAGGTAGGGAAAGGGAGGGAAACCTTTAGGCTCCGTTTGGCTTGTGGGAAGATTTGGGTGGGATGGGAAAAGATGGGATGGGACGGGATGGGAAAGTGTAAAAATTTAACTTTCTAGTGTTTGGTTTAATATATGGAAAATAAAGGAAAAGCACTGTTGGTTCTTTGCTGGAAGAAGAAGAAGAAGAAGAAGAAGGTGAGGGAAGAAGACGGGAAGAACAGGGAATAGGGAAGCATTGTTGGTTCACCACCATAAAAGACTATTGGTTCTTTGCCGCTGCCTGGTTCTTCGCCATTGCCTGGTTCTCTTTGCCGCTGCCTAGTTCACTGCAGATTTGGTGAAGACGGGAAGAATAGGAGTGCCCCTCGCAGATCGCCGCAGGATCTGGTGAAGACGGAAAGAAGGTGAGGGAGAAGAGAGAAGAGGAAGATGGAGGGAGATCGCCACTACCCCTTGCACTGGTTCCTTGCCAAGTGAAGAAGAAGGCCAATAACGGTGATTCTTTCGATTGTAACAATGCTTTTCCAAATTTTTCCACCAGGGTCCACGGTTTTGGTGCAACCCCAAATTCATGATTTGGGATCTGATATCCCACATTTTTCTCATCCCATCCCTCTCTTTCCCTCAAAACAAATGAGAGAAAAAGGAATATTTTCGAAATATTCCATTTTTCTCATCCTCATTCCACAAACCAAATGGAGCCTTACCTTGTATAGGTTTCCCTGTCTTTTCCTTCCTTTCCCTACCTTTTCCTTCAAACCAAACTTAGCCCAAAGGTCTAAGTAGAACGTATTATAATAATGAACTTATTTTAATTAATAAAATTTACGATTATGTTAAAAATCTACTTAGAGATATTAAGCTAGATATAAAACGAGTGATGATTGAAAGTGAAAATGCAAAAGGAGTGGGAATGGGTCTTACAGGCTAATGGTTAATTGTTGATTTATAAGTCCATTGGAAACCTTGTGTTTACATTTGATAAGGTCATTTCATTTAATTAATTATTAATTTATTTTATTTGATATGATTTTTGTTAATTAAAAACCCAAGACAATATAAATTTCTTACTCGGGCCAACCCAAGTTGCACCCCTAATTCAATGCACTGAAACCCTCCTAATTCCTAAACGGGCTCTTATCACTACTCCGCCACTGTGTCAGCAGGAATACTCAAGTCAAAACCTTGGATTCCGGCTTTGAGTCATCTGATTGGTTTTACCATCTTGAATTGGGATCTGTTCCTCACACAGGGTGTCTCACACCGATCTTACATGTACATCTCATCATGCATTGACAATATTTCCTATAAAAAATAATATATAAATAGGGGAAATATTCCTAATGCATGGTGAGAGATATGCCCATAAAATTGATGTGAGGCACCCTGTGTGAGGAGCAGATCTCTACCATCATAGGTTTTAGAAATGTTACTGATTTTTTTTTAATGGCACGAGGAATTACACAAGATGATGGTAGAATTTTGTAGGGAGAATGACCAATCAGCCCATATCAGAATTTTATAGCCCCAAAATACAGGAAGAATGCATCATGAACGGAATTAATGTCAAATTCACGAGTAGGATGTGGTTTAGGGGGGAGAGGGCTAGAAGTGAGGGAAGGGGGCTGGAATTCAGAATTCTGCATCGTGTGTATCCGTACTTGTTTGAATTCTGTAATCTCAGTTTATTGAACGTTTTAGTTGATTGAGGGACATCATCACCACCAACTAGTCAATCAATACTCATTACACGGTTGGTTGCGATGACTGAGCATTTTGAGAAGTGTTGCCAAACCCATAGGACCCCAGCTGAGCTCTCTCGGACCTTTTCTGACTATTTCCCAGTCCAACTGGATTGGCCCAGCACTTGTCTAATATAAGGTAGACTTGATCAACCCATGATTCCTGGATGTATAAAACAATTATGAAGCTTTGTCGTCTTATATTCCTATTTATTTTTTCATGGAAGAGTTTCATTTTTTTCCTCTTTTTTTTTTTTTAATTTTTTGCGCGATCCACCCATATTTGTCAAAAAAAAAGAAAAAAGAAAAAAGAAAAGAGGCCTAACAATGGCAGGCTACTAGGTTTTGGGTCGGTTTGCCAAGTCTTGAACAATAACCCAAGTCCATAGTAGAAAATACTGGCCCAACCCAATCTAAGAATGCTTAGAATTGAGATTAGCTCAGTTCTTTTCTTTTAAGTACTTAATAGCCCAAATCCATATTCGAAATTACCGGCCCAACTCAATTAAGATTGTTAAAAACTAGGTACAAATAACCCTTTTGGATGAAAGGTTTGTTTTGTCCATTTGAATAAAAAAACAATTTTGCCCAGTTTTGCTTCTTAATACATGTAACGAGTCCATTGCCCAATTCGGGTACAAGGGAAAAATCATCCAAATGTAATTGATCCAAATCTGGTTTTATCAAATTGTATCTTGTAACTTGGACTAGGGTAATTGGGTACTGTTGACAGTCCTAATCCCAATTTCTCTATCTCTACATATTTTTCTTCTTTGGACTACAAATTGTAAGTATGTTTAAGGGGAGGACACTGACAAGAAATGAAATGAATATCAACACCCTGGATGGTCAATGTATATTTTGAAACCTAAGGATGTTTCTGAGTGGCGTTTTCATATACAACTTGGATTTGATGCCGCCAATTAGGGATGCCAATGGACTGGATATTGGTCCAATATAATTTGGTCCAGTATGTGTCCATTATAGAAGGACCAGGTCCAATTCAATTCAATAAATATTTTGGACCATTCTTGACTGTCCAAACTGTTCAAAATGGTTTCAATTTAGTCCATTGAACCTGTATTCTTATCTTATGTTAATGGACCAGATATCGGTTCAATATGATCCAGCCTAATATAAATTCATTAATGGATCGAGTCCAATCCAATCCAATAAATACTTTGGACCATTAAATCTGGACTGCTTCGATTCAATATATTTTATTGGTCTGTCCAATCCATTCAAATTGATTTTGATTTAGACAGGTCCAAATCAAACCTGGTCAGTTGACACCCCTAGCCCCAATCCAAGCCCAAACTAGACTAGAATTTTTATACTACTTGGGCATGGACTTTCACCCATTAGGCTGGGCCTGGGCCATAAACTCCATGTCTATTACTTATGGGATAGGCCTAGGTCTAGCCTTTTTATAAACAACTCAGACCAAGCACATCTCATACATACATACATACATACATATACATATACATATACATATATATATATATATATATAATAACTACCCTATGCACTGTTATATTGTACTTCCTAGGGAGAAAGTTGATATTTACATCACAGAAAGAAGAAAAAGAGTTCTTCTATTGTTTGCACATGCAATCTACATATATTAGGGAATTAATTCAGATCAATTCGGTTATTCTAAGAATCTTATTTTTAGGCTTGGATATATAAAAATTACTGGAACTATTTTTTTTTCTGGCTCAAAGTTCATTATGCTTTGGAATTAAAAGAAATTTAGCTTAAAAAAGAATCATTTTTTAGCTTAAAAGTTATCCTTTTTGGACCTAAGGGTGTAAGCGAGCCAAACCATTCATGAGTTACTTGAAATCGGCTCTCAAAATACTTGGTTCAAGTTTTGCAATACTCAGTTCGAGCTCGAACAAGCCTAATGGAGCTTATAATAAAATATGTTTTTTAATTTATTTTATTCATAATATAAATAAATATTATTTTTTATATTCTTTAATATATAATCAAGCTTCCAAATAAATTTTTATTTTTAATATTTTAATGTTAATTTATTTATAATTGGTTCAAGTCAAGAATTTGCAAGTATCATCATGTAGGAAACTTGAAACTCAATCAAGCTTGAGTTGAGTTATAAGGTCCAAGTTTTTTGAATCGAGTCAAACTCAAGTAACATAATACTCAACTCGACCTGGCTCGATTACGACCCTAATTGGGCCCAAAATATAATTCTCAACCACATTTTCTTGGCTAAAATTGTGGCGGCTGAATTATTTTTTTCTGCTGCTTCTTCCTTTTTTAGACAATACCGCTAAGAAAATCCCATGGGCTTCTGTAGAATTTAAATGGTCTGGGCTTGCATCAATTCTTACATTGAGAATGGGCCTCAACCGCATCAATACATTCTTAAAAATTGAATTACCGTAAGTCTTAGTTTGGAAAGAGTACAAATGTGAATATGTACAGCATAAATACATATAAAATATAAGGTTTTGCACTCTACATATTTGCATTTGTTTGTACTCCTTTCAAACTCAGCCTAAATAAATAGTTAACTAGTATGTTTCTAGATGAAACAATGCTTTACATGTTGAGACTCTTCACTTGTAAACTTCAATTCAATCTTGGATCTCTCCTCGGAGAGTTAGGGCCTGTTTGGTTTGCAATCGGAATCGGAATCATCTATTCCTATAAACTGTTTGGATTAGATAAGAATGGAAATGAGAATTAGAATAAGCAGAAATAAGATTTTATTTCCAAGAGAGAAATAGGAAAAGACCATTCCCTCAAATGAGAGAATGTCAGCAAGAATAAAAATGAGTTTCAATTTCACCCAACAAAATAGTTGGAATCACACTAACCCATTATGAATCCGATTACAGAACCCTATTTCCGCGAACCAAACGTTGTAAATTGGTCTTAAGAACTTTTTAATTTTCTAATCAAATGGTCAAAGAATCAAATACGTCCTAAGCAAAAGCAGAAACATGTATTCAGTTTTGGTCGGCATCCACTGAATTTTATAGTTTCTCAAAACAAGGCCCATAATCTTAATTTAATCCATATGAACACGGATGGATGTCTTTTCCATCCCATGTTACCCCCCCTCTCTCTCTCTCTCTGCTTCCCCACTCGATCCAAACACACCCTCGTTGATCTAACGAGACTACTAGTGACAAGTAAGACAAACGGTTAGCTCCTTAAAAATGTCAATGAACAGCAGTGGGACGTGCAGAACATTGGGAAGCGTGTTATGTACTGCCACCATGATTGGGTTGACATTGTTCAAGCACATGTAAGGCCCGTCACTTGGCCCACCTGTTCTCTTCCGTACAAGCTGTCAGTGTGAATCCCATTGGCCATTTCTATGACTCCGGATTAGTCTGCCCTCGTCTACCCATAAGCAAGGTTCTAAATATCGGTAGAGAGAGTATCAGTATTGTTTTTTTTTTTTTTTTTTTTTTCTATTTTTTTTTTAAATTGGTTCAGGGGCTGATTTAAGGTTCTTTTACTCTTGAATCGATCAAAACCCTGATACATTTTTTATAGAAATGTATTGAGGTGCTCCCAATACGATACATATTAACCGATATGTATCGATACTTTGAACCTTTCTCACAACACACTACCCCTATATTGGAAACATCTCCCTGATACTATGTAGGAGATGAGATATTCTCCTGACTGCATTGATATATGGGTAGATGTGGGCAAGAGATCCGGACTCCATTTCCATACCAACAGTTTTAGAGTTTGATAGAAGGTGGAGTAGATCCAGATGTTTGAGCGAGATTCCAATTTGGTTATAAGCAATGTAAGTATCTCAAAAGTGGTGATTCCTTTTTTAGACATGTATTTATACATGGTAGTTAATTCCACTCTCAGAAAAGAAAAGATAGAAATGGTTACCTCCACTAAAAAGGAAAAAAAATAAAAATGCATTTCAAATGATATAGGACCGATAAAGTGGGATATCATTGAGAAATAAAACTTAATTTAATCTCTTAAATTAATTAATAAATCTATATATAAAATTATAAAAATATCAAATAAAATAATAGTCTAAGTTTACAACATAGAAAATGAGTGTCAAACAAAATTTATTAGAATATGTAAATAAAAAACATATAAAAATTCTAGCCCCATACTTACTACAGGGGCTCATTCTGTAATTTTAGAGGTAAACTGTTCGATCCGTGCAGACCCAAAACAATCTTTAGAGGTAAACTAGTTGATCCAATCAAACCCATAGCAATTTGTGTTATCGCGTGTGACTTAAACTACGTTCCTAGCTCTATCATTTGGTTTTATATCATTTTTTAGAGAAAATTATTGATTCCCCCACCTCCCAAATTTTCACTGTTTGTAATAGTGATATGTGGGGGAATCGGTTACAATTCAAGGAAGATAGTGGGTGATAAATGGGGTTGTAAAATAAAATAGAAAAATAAATAATATTTATAAGGCGGCGTAGAATATAATTTTCACTTTTTTAAGAACTTTGAATTTATTTTAGGAGGATGATTGTACAATTATAATTAATTAAATTCTGGATGGACCTGTGCTTATTCAAACTCAAACCCGACCCGATGGATTTTTCTACGAAGGGGCAGTCGCTTTAAATTTTATTAATTAACTCCAAGGGACCTTTCAACCTAGGAGTTCCTCAATAGTTTTTATTCTCTAATATGCCCCTTCTTGTAAAAGTCCATTGAGCTTGAAGCCTGTATAAGCATAGGCTCATTCATACTTTGTGCTGAAATTTAGGCCTTATTCGTTTCTAACACCTACCTAGGTAAATGTTTCCTGCAACATTTACTAAGGTAAATATACTTGCCCATGTTCTTGATTTTTAGATTCGCAAGTAAATAATAAAATGACATTTTTATTTACAAAAAATAATTATGGATAGCTTTACTATGGGACCCATTGCTTAATGCAAAAAGAACATGGGAAGTTGGTCAATAAGAAAAAGTTACTCATTGACCAACTTTCCCATATATATTTACCTAGAAACAATAGGGCCTTAATTGATTATAATGAAGCGGCAATGATTGAATATTTAATCACTTAGTTATCATCTCAACAAACCATTCAACCTAAAAACTTAAAATGTTAAGTGGGGTTCTTGTATAGATTTTTTTAACTATCACTAATTAACCATTATCAAAAGAGAAATAGATTAAAAGAGGGGAAAACATAGCCCGCCCTACCGATAATACATAATACACAATGTCACCATCTCAACCCAATCTAAAGTCCCTTACTTAAACAGGAACTCATTGGCCCTACTTGGCGTGGACCCAAAATTAAAATGTTACTTGTTCTGCACTTTCTAATCCAACCCGGTTTTACCATCTCAACCCGAGGTTGTACTTAGAATCCAGCCAAATCTAAAACAATCTAAGCTAACTTAATAATTGAATTGGTCCGAAATATGACCTCATATTAAGTTTTCCAATTGGGTATAACTTGCATTCAGTTGCAAAAAGCCAAGTTTTATCTTGGTAGAAAGATTCCTATTGCCTACAACCTTCAAGGGGACAGGATTGTCTTAGTGTATATAATCTCCGATCTAATTAGTTGTATTTCTGTCCATTTAATGTCAGTAGAGGGTTCATTAACTCATCTCATCTAATCTTCTTTCTTTAATACATTTGACCAATTATCCACCGGTGTCTAGTCACTAAAGGGGTGTTGGCCAACGTGTATAATTTCCATGGTTTTTAAAACTGACTTGGTGATTGAACCGGCCAGGGTCCGGTTACTGGGTCAAATGATCCGTTCGTTCGAGCTGAAGGTTCGGCCCATTCTAACAAAAAGATAAAAAAAATAGAAACAATTAGAAAAAATAAAAATGGTCAAAACTGTTTGAACGATTAACTGTCCGGTTCAGTGGTTCCTGACCAAAATCAACAGTTTTGAAGGAAATCCGGTTTTTGGGAAAAACAGAATCGGTCAGGTGACCCATTCCTGGTTTTTCCGGTCCGACCGTTTGATCTAGTCCGGTTTTGAAAACCATGATAATTTTGTTTAATAAATAAAAAGCAATTACTTATAGGGGCAATTATTTTCTGTTTTGAAAACAAAATCAATCATGTTACCAAGCACCACTAAAAAGAGTAGAATGAAGCAATTATAATTGTACAGATGAAGTGATTAAGTTGAAGTTGGGTTGATTACAATATCCTTAATATTTTATTATTTAATTATTTGATCCACCGAAAGGCAAAACAATGTTTACTCAGATCAACAAACAGCCCCTTTTTCTAATGCGTTTAGTCATATTGATCTTTCTTTTGGTAAATTAAGGGACAGGGACCATCATTTGCTGCTATGTAGAAGAATCTCAGACGGACAAATATAAGAAAAACAATTTTGATCTAAGGGGAGGCATTTCTATTCGTTTTCTGGCCCACTCTTCAGAATCAAGCTCCTATGACAGGTTAGTAATGGAAATAATTTTTTTTTTATAGCAAAAGAAGAGTTACACACAAAAAGGGGGGGGGGGGGGTAGATGTGCTCTTCCAATAATTACCCTATTGAAGGGGCTTACTTAATTCCTATCATGGTTGAATGCTTTCATCTCATCTGACAATTCTTGATTTTTAATATTTCCCTCGTTGAACCTTAGGTAGTCTTCATTCTTCAATCATGATCTTCAAAACTAATTGGGTCATAATTCAAGGAAAAGCATCCCTATGGATTGCCCAAAACTTAAGTTAATAGTACTTCTCAGAGATATAAAACCCCATTATACACTGAACTTCACCCATATTCTAACTAGCTTTATTATAACAGATCATGGTTTAGCATTATTGGACATTGAGGGTGAATGATAAACCACGCCTCTTTATTTCTGAAAAGTTTTCTTCATATTTACCTTCTGAGTGGTTCACCATTTTTCCCAGTGTTAAACCAAAATGTTGCTTTGGTATCTTATGGTTCTACTTTGGGGTAAAAGCCTGAAAGGACGAAGGAGCCAGCCTTAGCAGTTTTGACAAGGAGAAAAAACAAAGGAAATCAATGAGAAAGAGACTCACCTCAGGGGTCAGGGGTATTGACATCACTGTAATGGAATGAGTGAACAAGTTTGTTGGCGAGTGTCGCCAGTTTAATGCTTATTCAATGACAATAACCAAACAGATCGGTGGTTCCCAGATGGGCAGAGTCTCATGAATGAAACTGTTGTCCTGAAAATTTTTGAGAGACATTCATTTATTGACCAAACAGCTTGAAGGCTGAGGAGGAATTCTAGGGAAAAGACCTCCATAGGTGGGCCAACCCACCTATTTCTCGAATCTGGTCCAACGCACCCCACAATTATGGCTCAAAGTATTGATGAATATCAGTTTTCATGGTCATAAATATACTATTGTAGCTTATATTTATTTTTATTTTTAATATATTTTTTGGGAATTTATTTAAATTTATAGTGTATTAATTGGTATCTTAATTTTTCATTCATATTTATGTTTATCTAAAACGTATTTTAATGTATCTCTTAGAATTGCCTTTATAATACATTTTACATTTTTCATACTTTAAAATAGGGTGCAACTTTTGTGGGTTAAGGTTGTAATTCTGTCAAAATTTCTATAGGCATAACCTGAAGCCCGAGCCAAAAAAGTGTAAACTGTTAACTCGGACCAACCCGATTTGCATCCCTATTTTAAGCCTTATTAAATACTAGGATTTAGGTGGATTCTATAATTTTAAGTAGTAAGGGGAAAATCTATGATATGGGAAAGACATGGTAATGGAAGAGTTTTGACCAATTAAAACCCATCCATGATTTTTGATAAATAATATCTGATTGACTATCATGTTTATGATTCCAATTGACTGGTTAGATGTTTTTAAGGTATCATATGTTTTCCATATCATAATGGAACCCAATATTAAAACCCCTTGTGATACCTTTATTTTTTAAATACTGAATTGCAAAACAATTAAAAATTAAGTAACACTGTTTGTTATATGCAATGCGATTTTTACATGCCAAGATCATAGATACTTTGAACCTTGCCGACAACTAATATCCCTATACTCAGCATAGCTATCTATTTTAGAAAATTTTCAGTTCCACTATGTCAATAAATTGATTTGTTGAGAGTCATCTTCAATCCAAAGTGACTGAAAACCGAACAAGCATGACCTAATTAACATTAATTCAAAACTTAATAAATTTGGAAAATAAACATTTTGGTCAAAAGTAATTGAATGAGTATTTTGGATATTTTCATGTCTCTTTTTAGAGTATTCTAAGTCTACTTGCAGCTACGTTAGAAAGTTTAGGGGGGTAATTCGAATTACCAAACTTCGGGAAAAGTTGTAACAATAACCATAAACTTTAGGGGAGGTTTCACCAATTTATCCTAATATTACCTAGTGCAAGAGCATGTATTATGTATAAAAGTGTATGACATGCATCAAAATCAAGTTAAATATCTATTTTATATAGTAATAGATAATAGAATAAAATTATTAAATCTCTCCTTCAAATCTTCGACATGAATGAATTCAAACAAAACCTTTTGAAAGTTGGAGTGCATATTTTGTTCTTACAATTTTCCTTTTGAATCTTGCAAATTAATATTTTAAAATTTTGCCTTTCATGGTCAAACAGTCAGGGAATCAACTAGGTCGGAAACAAAAGCGAAAAGAGACAAAACTTCCAAAATATCTAAATTAAGATTCCAAGCAAATCAAAGCCAGGCCACTTGAGGGACAACAAATAGCTTTGTGTGTTCTAGCAACTGCTCCTGGATCAGTGCATTCAGTGTGATCGGATTGAATTGAATCTATAAAAGCTTATAGATCTCTTTCTCTCTCTCTTTAACTATTTAATAATTCAATAGTTTCATGTTGCCATGGGTATCTATCCAATATAATTTAAAGAAAATCTGAGAGATAAACCAAACAAACTAACATTCGGTGAATTAAACGATTTAATAAGAGATAGGGTGTATCATGATCTATATTTATCTATTTATTTTAATAAGTTTCAATTCATGTTTGCACCAGGATTTGCCACATGGGGATTTGTGACATAGAATCTAGATTTGATCCTGACAAAATTGGGCCTGACCTCACAGCACTTCTAACCGTGGTCCGTAGATTAGGAACATGTCATGTGAAGATGTTTCTAATGCATGACTAGGAGTGCTGTGAGGAGCAAATCTGGGTGTATTAATGATAGAATACAAACAGGATAAGTGGGACCTTATTTTGAAAGGACAAATATTTTTCTAATTTTTATGCCCATTGATCTCAAATGCTGCTAGAATCCAAGATTTAGGATGGTAGAGCCAAAAGAATGCGATATAATTAGATACTCCTTGTGAATCAGAGAGGAAACACTATATAGTTTGGATCTAGTTCCAACACAGCGTCCCAACAACAACGCCATTGCATTTGTACATTGGCAACATCTTCCTTGTTCTTTATGTTGAGATGTTCTCAATTTGCAGTTAAGATGGCTGTTGGGACCTGATCCCGGCTCTGCTGCCATATGATTAATATTCATCACAAATTAGGGAATTTACATCTGTGCCCCAATGCATATCTCAGCATGCATCGAGAGTATCTTCTCAAATTGTCATTAGAAAATGTTTTCAATACATGGTTAAGATATGCTGTGAGGCGCAATTTCTGTGGGACACAGATGTGATCACCTAATTAGGTAGGTATTTTGTCGAAGGGTTTGATTTGTCAAAATCATTTTTCAATATTCATTAAGCTACGTAATGAGATTGAGGGGTTCATGAAATCACCTCTTAGGCATGGATAATAAAAATGATGCCGACAAGGTGATTTATAGAAAAAACAAAATGCAACTATCACAACATTATTGGTTTACATATTGATTTGGACATGCCAATGACAGGTCAAATTTCAAATTGAAAATCATCTCTCAATGCCAAGTGGGCATCCAGAATCATAAAAATTAGGATTAATCAAATTTTCTAAAATAAATTTAACTTTTTTAACCCCAACTTTACTCCAGATGGAGATGGAGGGGCAGTTACTCTCCCTTTCCTTTTCTTACAATTCTTTCAAACCAAACACAACCTTAAAATTCCACCACCACCCGAAAAGGGCCAGGGTTGCCACAGGAAGCATCTATGCATTTTATATAATGTAACCTTGTAGAGGTGGATTTCATTTTACCCAAGAAAATTTTTTCGAGCTTTATTTTTTTTTCCTATTTGCAATATGGGAGCCAAAGCTGGTTTTTCCCTGTTTGATGTGGCAGAGGAGCTAATCTATTGAAATATTGAAGCCAGGACCTAAATAAAATGGAGATGGGAGGGGCTCCCCACAATGGAGCGCCCCAGAGCCTATTCCTCTTGTGAATTAGGAACATCTTCCTATGACAAGCACCAGAGATGTTCCCAATGCACGAGGGAATAGGTTGTGGGGCACCTGTGAGGCGCACTCTGTGGGAAGAGGAGATTTTCTTGCTTATAGGAGCCCCTAGGTATGTAAAGGGGAGATTTTCTGCCGAAGCCATCGCATCAATTCTTCTATTTAGAGGGTTAGTAGCCAAAAAACAAGATTTTTGATTATTGATCTTCTGGCTTAAGGACTCATAGCAAGGAAGAATGTCAAATTTGTCAGTTTTTTTTCTTTTTTTTTTTTTCTGACTTCTAGCAAAGATAATAGTATCATCAACAAACAAACTATGGGTTAGAAAAATCCTTATTGTTTCTATCTGAAACATATAAATATCAATACAAATGTAGCATACAACCAATCCACTCCAAATGTCTTTGCATGGCATCAATTAATTGGGATGCAAAACTGGCTGGGGAAAACTTATGAAAAAAAGCTTAGAACTCAGCAGATTGAAGTGTGTTGTAAAAGATAACAAACTAAGAACAAGAAAACAAATGGCACATAAAGAAACAAGAAAAAATATAAAACAAAGCAACTCAAAGCACAAAGAGAGAGATTTACGTGATTCAACTTATAGCCTACATTCAAGAAGAGCGTCAAAGGAAAAGAAATCCATTATTATAGATCATAGCGTTTTCACCAAAGCCCTAACTTCTAATACATCCAAAGTTTTCTATCGCTATGAGGGTGTTTGGTTCCGTTTATATTTATTCATTAAACGTTTTGTACTTGTGTGATTGCAAAACCAAGAAACACATTTAATGAGGGAATTTATAACACATAGGCATTATTAGGCACATCAGCAAAATACCAACAAATACCTACCCGTTTCAGGAAACTCCAAAATGAAACTTCCTGAAATAGGAGAGACGCACAGAAATTGGAATTTATAAAAGTAAACTTCGATACACACAGATGCAACTAATGAGGCATTTGCTGATGGGGCGCCCATGTGGCACCACCAATAAATGTTTACTCAAACGTTTACTTAATAAACGTATTTGGCTTACGAGATGCAAGATAACTTTCTATTCAAAATATAAGGCTATTTCTATGAGAAACCGTAAACCGGGTTGGCCCCACAGAAAATTGCTATATAACGGATTTTGCGATCCTGCGAAGTCCCTATTAGAGTCCATAGTCCGGCAATTTTGAGGTTTACAAGTTTCACATACGAGTCCAGTTCGCAATTCCAAGTTGAAAGTTCGAAGTCTCACTTGGAATTTGGGCCTTTGTTCACTCTTACCTAGATGGATGAAACCACCTCTTGATTTTTATATCTAAATTCTAAATTTTAAATCTTAAATCTTAAATCTTAAATTTTTAAACTCTAATTTTTAAATTTTTAAATCCTAACACTAAACCTTAAAACCTAAACTCTAAATCTTAACCCTAAACCTTAAATAAACCTTAAAACCTAACTCTAAACCCCTAAAACCTAAAATTTAAGTATAAAACGCATTTGATTAGAGGTATTCCCTTAATGAGAGGTAGGAGCCAACATTCTCTCCTTGAATTTGTTGTTTGTTTGTTTAAACAAAGGGCTTTATAGAACGGAGCAAAAGATCTTCTGAAGTAAGATGCTCCTCCACATTAGAAGTAATTCTCCGGATATTAAAGATAAGATTTTCTTTCCTAGTTTTATAAAAAAAAAATAACAAAAACTACAAGGAATGGGGAGTATAGCCTGAAGCCAAAATTCTTCCCTGACGACAACTCTCCAATACTACATTTGACATGGTTCAATGGAGCTCTGTGACTGTATAAAAGCCCAATCTAACTCAATTACTTGATTGAAAATGAATGTTGCATTGAGACGTACGCTAAGCTCAACCACATTTTTTAAAACCTTGTCGAGTTCAGCAACCAACCATTAAGGCATCAACCTTGCAGAAGCATGGGCAGCTGGGAAGCCCATAATGTGGCGCTCAGTTTTGCTAACACTCCTATAGTCATCGAGGGCGATTCTATATTGATAATTTTGTTTCTGAACAGGAAAATCATTATATGGAAGAATTTAGCAAGTTGATCGGGGCAATCGATGGCAGCATCACTTACAGTCACGTCTTTCGATCGAGATGCCAATCAAAAGCGGTTGATTGGGCTGCTTGTCAACCTCTCCTCTCACGTGACTCTCTGGAAAATCTTTAACTGTTGGGGGCTAACAGCATGGCTGTTGAGACAGTTTCTGGAAATGTCTTGTTACCATGGGTAAATTAGTAATTATATTTTAATTTATTTTGACTAAATACCAAAGTATGAGCGTGAATAAGTGAACTGCCGTGCCCAGCCCAAAAACTGTCTCAACAGCCTATACTGTTGGGCCCCAACAGCCAAAGTTAACCCTGACTCTCCTATTTATTTTTGTAGTTTTGACATCTCTTATGATTTAATTTCTGTTTGTAAAGCATCCAGAGATTCCTAATGTTTTAGTGGGTGAGATTCAACCAAATTAAACGTCTCTTAATTTGAAACTTTTGGCTTGGTTTGGAAAAAAGTATAAATACAAATATATATAAAATAATATAAATTTAAAGCAAAGATTTTGCACATTATATATTTGTATTTGTATTCCTTCCAAATTGAGTCTTTGGCTATGTTTGATTGTAATGCAAATAAATTTGTACTGATGCAAAATCATGACACTACAAATGATTTGAGTGTAAATTCTGACATATTTTTTGCTTATTTTGTTTGGTTGCAGTACAAATGAAATAAATTAAGATATGAAGAACAATGAAATAAAATCCAAAACAAAATTAAACAAAAATTTGCATATTTTACATTTACACTCTCATACATTTGTGCTAGTTCAAATAAAATTACACTACAACCAAACACAAGCTATAGGTCTAATTTATCCACGACAAAAAAAAAAGTAAAAAAAGAAATAAATCGATAATACAAGTTTGTTAATGTGATTGTCATATAGTACAAATGCAACGATAAAATTTCGTTAGCGTGATATTTAGGCTTTTGTCAGTCATATTTAACTGCTTGTCATTCTTTAGGTTGAGCATGGGTGCAATCGGGCAGGCTCGGGTTCAGTATCTGCTAAAATTTGAATGAACCAGCAGGCCCAATTAATGCTTAGTAAATTCTTCACATTGAGTACTGGAATTGCACTCGAGGGTTGATGAGTTTCCAACCAAATGACTTTTATGAGCCTGGATCTCTTGAGTCTTGAAAGCAAAATCTCTATGAATATGGAATTCAGCCCCATATAGGGAACATCTCCCGTACATATATCTTAAATTTTCAAGGAAATGTTTTCAATAATGTGTGTTAGGTTGTTTTCAGGAGATCCTATCATAACTTAACCTAGATTTCTTGAGAGAAAAAACTCTAATAGCAGACTTCATTCCCACGTGGGGAACAACTTCCCTACATGTATCTTTTACATCTACTTTATTGCAAGTGTCGGTTCTAGTGCGGCACAAGTGTGTCCATCCACATGTCCATATCCTATGTGGTAGGAGAACCCGGATTTCCTGCACTTGGTATGGTGTGGGACGTAGTACACTTCCAATGAGATTCAGCCACGTCCCACTCTACATGCATTTCCAATTCACATGTGTAAATTTGGTCTAACGGTAAGGTTAGGGGTGTTAGTCTTCAATTTTCTTTTGTTTTTTTTTGATATATTGAAAATAAGAAAAAGGTGAAGAAAAAATAGGAAAGTTGATTGCCCAGTCAAATTAGGAAAGAGGTAAACAAAAAAAATCGAAACTGAAGCTTTTTCAAATCCAGACGCCATTAACAACCAATTTTTAGAAAAGTGAAAAGTGTTTCTTCTTTGGGCGGCATTGAAAGAAGAGATTTGCTAAGAACGGTGGAGAGTGGTTCAGTACATAGTGACAAAAATCATAGGTAACTTCCCACCAAAATTGTGACATCTCACTCCTTGTTATAGATTGATTCTGTATACATCTCTACTTTAAACCCATCGAACCACTGCTATTAAGTTTGAATTATTTTAAGAGTACTAAATCTGTGTTACTGTGATAAACAATTCAGAGACTTGAAATTTCAGCCCATATTCTTAACCATTTGATGGGACATGTTTAGAATCAATTTTGTATTAAATAGTTACAACTTTATGGCTACTATCACTTGGAAGTCTTTTTACAAAAAAAAAAAAAACTCAACACAGGAATAGAGATTTATCAATAATAACGTTTTAAAAAATGACTCAGAAATGTAACTATTCTGGCCACTGGTTTTTGGGTCGACGGTCCAACCATCCAGTTCGAACGAATGGCCCATTTTAACAAATAAAATAAAAAATAATTAAAAAATAAAAAACGGTCAAAAATTGTTGAATGGGTCGACGGCTTAGGTCAACGGGTTGTTGACTTTTTCAACAAATTTTGACCAAAAATCGGGCTTGGGGTAAAGCGGAACTGGTTGCCTAGATGGTTCCCAGACGAACAGTTTGACTGTCGGGGTCAAAAGCAGTTTGAAAACCTTGGTCAATAATAACTATGTTGCAAAGCATCCATGCTCTTAATTGTCAAAAAATCTTTGTATGTTCCATGCATGTCTCTCTGTCACTGTTAAAACATCCAATGCTCTTAAACTATCCATTGAAAAAACATGTTTTATAACGATCATTTAATGGATGGTAAAATGGGTCATGATGAATCATATAACTATGGTTTTCAAAACCGGACCGGATCGGAAAAATAGGAACCGGTCAGGTGACCGGTTTCAGTTTCCCCCAAAACCAGCAATTGGTCAGGTGACCGATTCCAATTTTCCCTCAAACCAAATTTTCCATAAAAACCGTTGATTTTCGTCAACAAACTGTTGATCCAGACGGTTAACCATTCGAACCGTTTTAACCAGTTTTTATTCTTTTAAGTTTTTTAATTTTTTTGTTAAAAAGGACCGACCGTTCAGATCAAACGGTCATACATATAACAGTTCACTCAAGCAGATAAAGTTATATGCCAATTAACCATGTTAGCCTTCAAAAATCAATAGCATTCGGACCGTTCAACCCGACAACCGGACCCCTGACCGGTGCTGTGTCACCACTTAATTTCAAGCAAGTGTCATCTCAAATTAAAACTAGTGGATGCCAATGTCTAGGAATTATTTGAGGTCCATAGTTTTAAGGGGACCATTTCCTCCCAGTTTCTTTCGCATACAGCTGAACAAGGTTCTTCAGGCATTTCGCATTATTCCCTCTGATAGCAACAGAATGATCAGTTCATTTAGTAAGGTTCAAATATCGATACAAACTGGTACGTCGTATCAAAACTCACCCACCCGTTTTTTTCCTTGAAACTAATTGAAAGGGGCCGGTCTACCCCGTGAACCAGGTCACACCCTGATACAACCCCTATAGGGACATCTCGTTAAGCCCCCAATACGATACGATACGATACGTTGAACCTTGATTCTTCTAGGAAGGTATGAAACATTTAATTCTACAGTGCAGCATATTAATCAGACATCAAAAGCGATCCCTGAACTCAGAATATGACCAATTAAGATCTCCCTAGTCCCTGCTCATCTTTTCAGAATTTCCCCAATCTCTTCCCGTACACCCTTTATAAAATAACCCATCTAAGGTTTACATTGATGGCTTCTCTGCAAGCCCAATTATACCAACCGCTATTCTGCAACTGGTTTCCATGCCACTCAACGCCATCGACAAAAAAACAGAAAAAAAAAAACAGTTCGAGTTGGGAGCTTCAATTAGTGGAATCTTTGAAATGGTGCTTTATGAAATACTGAGATAGTATTTAAATTGTTCATTCCATTCCATTCTTTCATCTCTTTTTTCCTTTAGGCTGTGTTAGGTTTGAGTTGTTATTTGAAGAGTTTTTTGAGTTTCTAGTTTAAAACTAGATCAATCTCAAAGTAGGAACTTGTTTTTTTTAGTTGTCTGTCTTTTATTCTCTCCAGCTGACAGGTCTTCTTATTGTTCATATTTGCAGGAATGGAATTATGGAAGACCTCTCTCTGTATGAAATCCTAACTGGAATCCCATCCACACAGTTTATACAAACGAGTTAAGTGAAGGCTATGAAGCAAAGGATGCTCAACCCTTACTTCATGCTGCTATATACAGACTGCACAGTCTTTCCTTCACAGAATTTTCATTCATGACTGTATATGGTTCTGTGTCGTTGTTGTCATCATTGCTAGAGCATTATCAATTGGTTTGGCATCTTTTTTGCTCCTCATAGCTAAATCGTACCCATTAATTGTAGTCATCACCAATCCTTTTCCAAGTCTTCTCGAGCTCCTCCTGCAAAGAGTTCGTTGTGGTGATCAATCTGATGGACAGATATGGATCCAATCTGATTTATCACCACTACGAACTCTTGGCAGGAGGAGCTCCATAAGACTTGGAAAAGGATTAATTATGGCAACACTGGGTATGCTTTAGCTCTGCAGAGAAAAAAAAGAAGCCATTAAAATATACAAGACTCATGGTGATGTCTGATGGTGCAAGGAAAAAAAAAGTGGCTAGCTGGAGCTGCATGTCTCGGAACAAATGCTGAAAATATAGAGTGAATTAACTTGGGAGTTGGGAATATGCTGGAGCCTGGAATTATTACTGAATACTCAACTCAAGGTTGAATGCTAATATGCGATTCAAGTATTGGTCAAGGAAGAATAAGGCAGTAGCAAAGAAACCAAGCTAAATTAAATGTGTTGTTACCTTAGATTTAAGAATTTCTCTGTATTCCTGTGTTATATTCTTCTATCACTGAACATACATAAAAATTGTATGTTGAACCAAATATATCTACATAAAATTAATATTATATATTATTGAAGTTTTAGAACAGCTCCTCGTTGAACTGAACTTTTAATTTTGCAAACTTGGGGAAGAGAGAAGGTTCCCCGTTGGACCAGTAGACAGTGTTGAACAGTACACCAAAATTATATAGTTCATATCTGTTTTGAATTCAAACATTATATGCATATAAAAAGGGATTATATTACATTTTTTCCATTTTATGCGTTAATGAACATTCATTTAATTTATATCAGATAAGCCAGGAACTAGAAGGAAATGTTATGTGGAAGTGTCTCAAGAGTTCGTAGAATAGTATACTATGATGCATGTTCAACATGTACACATTGTTCTGTGCATGGGGATCTGGGCCGGGTGGTGGGAGTGCTGCCAACTAGGGGTGTCAATGGATTGGTTTTGGGTTGAACCCCCTTCGTATGAAAATCAATTTGGACGGGCCATTAAAACATATTGAATTGGACCATTTCAGACTTAATGGTCCAAAGTATTTATTGGATTGGATTGGACTTAGTCCATCTGTAGTGGATTTATCTTGGATTGGGTAAGATTGAACCTATGTAGTCTATTGATAGAAGATAAGAATAAAGGTGTCAATGTAGCAGGTTTTGGTTGGAACCAATATGATTTAAAACCAATTTGAACAGATTGGATAGTCGAGACATTGAATTGGACTTGTCCAAAATGGTCCAAAGTATTTATCGGATTGAATTGGACCTGGTCCATTCATAATGGACTCGTATTGGATCAGATCCTATAAGAGTCGTTACCTATTTTTTCATAACAAAAATTAGGAGAAAGAGAAGAAAAATAGAGGGAATGATTTTGAATAATATTTTGGTCTAAGATAAAGCAATGTTGGTCCAAAATCATTTAAATGACTCCAATTAGGGGTGTCAATTGGGCTGGATTTGGTCCAATCCGAACCAGTCCAATGTGAGTCCATTATAAATGGACCAGGTCCAATCCAATCCAATGAATGTTTTGGACCAATTTGAACCGGTCCAATTCAATGATTGGACCATCCAATCTGTTCAAATTCATTTTGATTTAGATTGGTTTCAACCCAAACCCGGTCTATTAACACATATATTCTTATCTTATATCAATGGACCAAATATTGGCTTAATCCAACCCAACCCAATATAAATTTATTATGGACGGATCAGGTCCAATCCAATTAATAAATATTTTAGACTGGATTAGTCCAATCTAATATATCTTGTTGGTCTGTCCAATCCCTCCTTGATTTTGGACTGGATGGGAGTCCATTGACATCCTTAACTCCAATTCCAATATCTCATTTTTTTTATTGTTTGTTTGCCTTTTAGACTTTCAAAGTGAATAAAATTGCAAATCTTTTAGCCAAATATATTTTAGCAATAATGGGAGATTCCTTAGCAGCTCTCTTCAACCCATCCTTTGGATAAGGATAAAAGGGTAGGAAGAGATTACTCGTTGGATCCCATAGCTATTTTTCTAACCTACAAACCTAAATAATGCAAGCTACATGACATGTTTTGGAAAAGAAATAAGAGATAAAGAAGTGAATAATAAAACATTTTATTGAAAAAAAATGAAGCATGAATAGAATTACATGATGCACGAGATGATACCACAACTATCCAGACAATTTAAAATAAGCTATTCTGCTTCATGTCTTAATTTACTTCATTTGCAGTGTAATCCAATAAAATAAGATAAAATGTAAAACAAAAATAAGTCAAAATTTAGACTCAAAATCATTTACACTGTCATGGTTTTACATTAATGCAAATTTATTTGCATTACAACCAAACACAGCCTTATGAGAAAATTAACTATGGGAATTGAATTCCTCTACTCACTAAATCATACTAATCCTTAGAATGGGCATGAGGTAATGAGAAGCTTCTCCCAATACCTATTTTGGAGTAAAATATGAAGTTCAAAGGCTTTGTTCGCTTTTCGGTAAGTTACTTATATGAGTAAATGTACTTACCCGAGTTAGTGTTTCCTAGGAAAGATCCCGGGTAAGTGCATTTACCCATGTTCTTTTATTTCCTAGGTAAATAAGGCAATTACCATTTTAGTCATAAAAATTCATTATTAAAAGGGGCATTTTTGTCCAATTCAAGTACTAGTGACTTTCCCCCTAAGATCTCGTTTGTTTTTTTAGTAAGTTACTTATCCGGGTAAATGCACTTACCCGGGTAAGTGTTTCCCAGGAAAAACTTACCCAGGTGACTACATTTACCCGTGTTCTTTTATTTCTCATGTAAATAAGACAATGGCAATTTTATCCATAAAATTCCATTATTAAAATGGGCATTTTTGTCCCATTCAAGTGTTGGCAACTTTCCCCCTAAGTGGGAAAATTATTTACCCACTTAGGAGATGGGGATCCCTTACCCGGGTAAGCGATACCTAGAAAAATAAACTTTCCCTGGTCCCTAGATAAATCTGAAAAAAGAACATGGGATTCTTGGTCAATGGGAACCAAAATCCCATTGGCCAACTTTCCCCCCTCTCAAAATCCAAAAAATTTGATGAACACCCCCTAAGTGGTTAAGTTATTTACCCACTTAGGAAGATAAGTGATACCTAGGAAAATAAACTTCTCCTGATCCCCACATAAATCTGAAAAAAGAACACGGGTTTCTTGATCAATGAGAATCAAAACCCATTGACTAAGTTTTCCCTCTCAAAATCCAAAAGAGGGATACTCCAAAAGATCAAACTAAAATCAATATTAGATGCTAGAATCACTTGTGGAGGTGAATATCACGACCTAAAGTCAGCTATTTGGACAATTAGCCTCTACAGGTTGGTCAAGTAGACCTCTTGGAGAACTTCCAATGACCTCATCATGCCTCCAATTGATTTGAAACTTTGCTGCTGCGACTTCTTGACGACTTTTGAATGGAGAAGGAAATTAAACTAACTGAAATGCTACACTCTTGAAGTCCCAGCTAAGAAAACCGGTCATATGGTTCTGTTTGAATAAACCGTATTTGTTTTGAGCTTTGGGGTGAGGTGTGTTAAAGTAAAAATGTGTTTTGTATGTTTGATAAGAATTGTTTTCAGAAACATAACAATCTAAAGCCAAAATTCTTTTAATCCCTAAGACATTAAGTCTAAAATTAGGGCTTTGTAATTTTTAAAAATACAAATAATAAAGCTTGTCCAAATGCAACCTTCAGTCGTTGTACAGCCATTTAATTTTAGACAGCTCTCTGATAAATCTCTTTCAGTAGCTTCTTTGCAGCTGGACCTAGGGAAACTACTTATAAAAGCTAAGCCCTCCCAAATAGGCTCTCAATGTTCTATATCAAAATCTATTGGAATTGGAATATGAATGGTCTTTTACCTTATTTGTTTGATTCATAAAGGAATCAGAATCAGAATTGGATATAATTGAAATGAATTTTCATTCTTAAGAGGAAGGAATGGCCATTCTCTCAAATGGCGAATGCCATTCTATCAAGAATGGGAATAAGATTTCAATTCCATTCAACCAAACAATTGGAATATTTAAATTTTAAATCTCTATTCCCTAAAACCAAATGTACCCTAACTAATTAAAATCCTTGTGAGTGTATTGGAATCATGTTCAGATATTGACAACGATTAAAATCTTTTGATTTTACAAGTAATGTGCCCAAAAAGGTAGATTGTGTATTAAAAATAATTAATCTTCCAATAGGAGGAATTAGTAATACCCACTACATACCCTATTACTCAACGAAAATAGAAATTAATTGCAATCCAAGGTACAAGTTGTATGAAAAGGTTGGGTTTGGAGACATAGAACCCATTATTGGTAGGTGCTCCATAACTTGCCATCTATCCTATATTAGATGATCAGGACCGGTCATCTATTGGGTCATTCCTTGAAGATTAATTGGATGGTGTGGGGTTTTACGTCAATAATCAATGTAAAATCTTATCAGCTTTAAAGTTTTACATCAATAGTCGATGTAAAAATTATATCGATTTTATCGATGTAAAACTTTACACTCTTCCACCTATTGCTATTTTCAAAACGCAACGATCACTTTTATGGTTCAGTGTAAAACGTCGTCAGTGTATTTATATTGATTCCAAACGCAACCTAAAAGTATGTGATTTTTTTTCCCTTTTTAAGCAAGGATTTTTGGATTACATTTAGGGGTGTAATTTCTTGGGCCAGGTCAGCCCAAATCAAACCTTAAAAATATCAGGTTGGATCATGGTTGAGGCCTTCAGCCACCTAACCCAACCCACATTTCTTCATATTTGCACTTATAAAAGACATACTAATATGTATGCATAGACCACATATTCACTGCTATCATGGTCGAATGCTTTTGTCTGTCTAGATTTTTATACGAAAATCCTAAATTTTAAACCTTAAACCCTAATCTTCAACGTTAAATGTAAATCCCTAAATATATAAACCCTAACTTTAAAAACCTTAACTTTCAACTAAAAATACATTTGATTTTTAGTATGGCATAGATTTGGTATTCCTTTTAACATTCATTACAACTTTGGCTTGATATATGATCAACCTTAATTGGCTTATTTTAAGACCAAAACAGTTTAAGAAGTGAGGATACTTTTAAAACAAAAGAAATAATTTGACTAAAGTGGACTAACCTGATCCCAATCGAGTCATGTTAGGATTAGGGTTGAAGGTCCAAAATCTCAGGTTGGGCTAGAATTGACCTAAGCCCAACTTAACCCGGCCCACTTGCACCGCTAATTACATTGTCACAATACAATGCTTTGTGAACTGTTTTTTTTTTTTTTTTTCAATCCTAATGAATCTCAGTACAAATTAACAAATTCAGACTCCACACTTGCAAATGTATTGAAATCAGATTAACGTTGCTTCCCTTCTTGTTCTTTGGGATCTGAGTATCGACCGTCCTGTTTACATGAATTGGTCTTCTGAATTTCAGCTTTTCTACTTGATGTCTTGTTGTGAACTTGTGATCAAAGTAGTCAGAGATTCCGATAATGAAGTCAGAAACAAGATCTGGAGGAGAGGCAAAAATACAAAATACCTGAACATGGATCAAATCAGTCCCATCTGGGGAACAATAACTTTGGAAGATACTCTGAACGTGTGTTGCAGCAACTGTTTATCGGAACGTGAACCCAGTTTTGGTCGGTACCTATTTCAACCAAGATCCATGACCTTGATTTAAAACAATGTCATTTTCTATCATTTCCTATATGTTTATTATTATTAAACATTAATGTTGTATAGAGTAGTTCTGCTAGTCAGGTTGTGAGTAAATTATATCCTCAACAACCAAGGAATCTTGTTTTCATGAAAAACAAAAGTTGGGCCAAAATACTTTGCCATGTCTGTCACATGAGCCTACTTTTATTGGTAATTTTTATATTATGAATTAATATTCGGAATAGCTGATATTAGTGGTTAAAAACTACAGAGGTAGGGTAATAGGATGACATGGACAATAGGACCCAACATTTTAAATGTCAATCCAGTGGGCCTCCTATCTGATGGCGATTTGGATGGGCCACAAGTCCGTCCAAATGCAGTTGTAAGGTAGGATGGTGGCATGGTGCCAATTAGCTCAATTGGTAAGGGTTGGGGGTTATGGCCTTATAGGTAGGCCAAAGCTACTAATGGCTATGTAGAAGGTCCCCACTCCCAACTGCTTCAATTCGTAAGGTCTCCATTTGGTTGTAGTGGAGGCTTGGGTTGAATCCTTGCTTTATTAGGGCTGGGAGTTATGGATTTGGTGGATGGGTTGTACCTTCATTGTTAATGGTCGCGTATGTTTTGTGGCTATATCACACATTTTGTATGTGTTTGGCACGACGCTGCAACGGTGCTGTATATATATGTGTGGGTTGGAAGCACCGTTTCTAAAAAATGGTGTTTTTTTTTTTTCTGTTTGAAAACATTACTGGTAGGTAGGACGTTTTCTAGGGTAACAACAATATCTTTTGTTTGGTACCAGTGCTCTATATCTGTTTTCAGCACTGATACCCATTGTAGGAAGTCCATGCCATTGCCACATCATATCCCCATTGGCAGCAACGAGTCCCAAATTGAGAAAACGTCGAATTCAACATTTTCCCCAGACCATGCCTTCTTAATTTCCAAGGCATGATTTGGGACACCGTTTTTATAAAAAAACAGTTCCAAACATATTACCGTTTTCTGGAACACCGATTTTTCCAATATGGCACTGATGTATCACTGTTTTCTGAAACAATGATTTTAATTTGGTTGAATGGTCCTCTTTTCTGTTGGGAATCTTGGGATCATATGCTGGTTGGCTATTAGCACTAGGGGTGCGTATTTGGTTTCTTCTGTTAGAAATCTAATCAAATAAATCAAAGTTTTTAACCAAAAACTGAAATATCTAATCGAAAACTTTTTGTTCAGTTTTTTTTTGTTATTTCTGTTAAAACCAGAAAAGAAGAATTATATAATATAAAATATATTATATATAATTAAATTAGATTATTTTTTTCCATTAATCGAATTAGCATTTGCAAAACACAAAGCCAAAACCAAAACCAAATTATCTAAAAACCAATATAATAAAACCAATTTGACCGAAAACCAAAATAACTGAAACGAAAAACCAAAAGTAAAATTTTTTGGCTCGATTTTTCAATTTTGACCAAATAATGCTCACCCCTAATTAATAGGATCCTCGCTGGAATGCTCCTTTGAGCGTATAAGTTTGCATATTGTATTTATGTGGCAATTTGTACTTACATGCTCAAAGGTGAATTTCTATTGGGCATCCAATAACAATTCCACTTAAGTAATTTTCCCACAATAAATCGATTTTCCCATGGATATAATTTCCCAAGTATGAACGTAATTTTACCACATGGGGGAAGTTGCCTAAATATTATGGACAAAATTACCCCTCTAAAAATGAAATTTATGGATAAAATGGTTAATTATTTAACTTGGATAAAATTTAGTGTTTTTTATAATTCAGTCCACCCCCATAAACTTTAGTACAGTTTGTAGAGTTGGAACAATGATAGGTGGGGGAATGAATCAAAGTTCACAAGGGATAGTGAATCATAGGTGGAGGTGTGGGTAAATAAAATTGAAAAACTACTAGAAGATTCTAAGGTAGATTGAACTCCAACATTTCTCTAAAATTTTATAATCCTAAGAAATGCTTACCTTGGAAAATAAATTTACTTAGGTAAATGACTTACCAAAAAATGACTGGGCCTTACTGGTAACCAACATTCTAGAGTATCATGTGAGTCTATGTTTTTTAAACTAAATCTATGGTGGTGTTTGATAAATCTGAAGTCTGAAATCTAAAGTCTAAAAGGTTTAAAAAGCTATTATTCAAGTCTAAAATCTAAAAAGAAGTAGAAATGTTTTTCTACTATTTAGAGGCTTTGAAAAAATAAGATTGTTTGAATTGGAGCAATTCTCCAATATTTGAAATTCTGAAGTTTATTATTTTACACTTGGAAATAGATTGTTTGATAAAATTACAAACAATAAAATTAATATTAAATAAAGACATAGTTATATTAAAAACAAATATTATGATTTTTAAATACAGAATTATTTATTATTTAATTAATAATATTATTTATTTATTATTATTATTAACTAATATTAAAATTTTTATTATTATTACTAAATACTATTATTTATTTAAATAAAGATGCAAAAATAGTTTTTAATTAAATAACAATAATGTTTTAATATTATTAACTAATAATAATAAAAATAATACTATTATTATTAAATAAAGATTTCACAATAATATTTACTAATATTATTAAATCATATTTTTAGTATTACTAAATAATATTATATAGTATATAATAATATTATTATTTTTTATAAATAAATAGGTGTTAATAATGAAAGCATTAACATCATTTCAGCATATACATCTGATTTCTGGTAAAAGTCACAAGACACGAGACCATTTCATACGCCTTTTCTCTTTATAACACATTAGAAATAAAAGTAATCTCCCTAAAAAGCAAGTTTTTAAGATGTTAAATGTCTGAAAAATGTTATCAACTGTCACTTACAACTTAATCTTCTATCAATCCCAACAAGACAAAGAGATGATGATGATGACTTCTTAGAGTTCGTTTTCAGATCATTTCTACCTCTCATCAAATTATACCATTTTTTGACCCGATTCAGTTTCTAGAATTGATGATGGGTGTGTTTCAGACCAAGGTAGGCAGTAGCAGCCTATGGGAAAATATCACTTTGCCCCCCTTCAAGGAAATACAAAGTGGCAAATTAAGACCCAATTGGCTCCCAATTATTACAACTGCCGGACATATCAGTTAGGCTGTGTTTGTTTTGAATAAAAATATAGAGAAAAATAAAATAAAAATTGAGGGGAAGTTCTTAAGAGATTTCACAAAATTTGTTAACTTTTTTCAATTTTATCTTTTTTATTTTTTTATCAAGGGAAAATTACTGATTAGTATCTTATACTTTGGGTCTAGTGCCACTTTGGTCCCCAAACTTTAAAATGTGACAATTTAATACCCAAACTTTAAAATGTGTCAATCTAGTATCTATCGTTAACCAGTTGTTAACCAAGCATTAAGTGTCATTTGAAAAAGACACAAATGCCCTTCGAGTGCCATCTAATTTTCTTTATCAAACATCCAAATGTTGATAAAAAATTAATAATCCTAAATCCTTGCCTCTTTTATTCAAGAAAGTTGGGGTCCAGAATGTCCACTGAGACGTGACCCCAACTTTCTTGAATAGAAGAAGAAAGGATTTAAGATTGTTAGTTTTTTGTCAACATTTGGATGGTTGATAAAGAAATTTAGATGACATTTGAAAGGCATTTGTGTCTTTTTCAAATGCCACTTAACGGTTGATTAACAGATGGTTAACAATAGGTATTGGTTGATTGACACATTTTAAAAGTTTGGATATTGATTTGTCGCATTTTAAAATTTAGAGACCAAAACAACACTAGGCCCAAAACACAGGATTAGTACTAATCGAGAATTTTCCCCTTAATCAATCCAAACATAGACTAGAATTGGACTTTGCTACGATGATGGTCACCGTGACATTAACATATGATAGATTCAGTCTGCCATTGAGAACAGATGCCACCGATCGAAACCATGCTGCTGCATGTATTTCAATAGTTCCGTCCCATTTCCCATGGCAATCACCATAACCTTAGCTTGGAGCTTTCGTCTAGCATTACAACAGAACTTACATTATGATTCATTGAAAGACTAGCGGCAGTTTGATAATGGCTGAAGTTGCATTTTCTTTTAATGGAGATAAAATAATTAAAATAACATATGCAAGGGTATTTCTTTTTGGCAATTAAAAACGACCCAACTTCAGCTTCACCCAATTAAGAAAGGCACACCCATCTTATAAACTTATTTGCTAAAAGAAAATCAATAAACTTTTAAGTTCAGCCACTACTTCGGCCCTTATGAAACTGCCCTAAGAGCTGAAGTGGCTGAATTGAATTACTCAGTACTTTTTCTTTTAGTCAATAACTCATTAAACAAGTAGTGATGGGCTCTTTATAGGCTGAAACTGAAATTTGTGGTTGATTGCCATGCCCTCGAATATTTTATTATTAAATTACTTTATTTGCTATAAAATGAGAGAGAATAGATGAAGATGGTTTGATCACGGGCATAGAAGATCATCTATAACACCTGTTAAAAAAAGTGATCTATCACAAGTTAAAACTTGAATGAGACAGTAGAACTAAAGAGAGACCAAAAAAGAAAAGGACTCGACCCGTGGAAATAATAGCAAATGATTTAAATGCTTATAAATTAACAATGAATGGTAAAACATGATTCATATGGAGGACTCCATATACTTGAGACAAAGAAAAGAAAAGCTTAGATGATGATAATGATGAATTGCCTTATTCACTAAATAAATGATTCAGTTTTAACCATTTCAACCATTATCAAACGGTCCCTTCTCTTTTTAGACACCTCTTAAAAGAGCCAGCTATAACTTGTGATGGCAACTGATGAAATCACCCATCTGCATTGACATTTTAGAGCTGTTTGGTTGAATTGCACGCTAGATGTCTCAATCATGTCATTTGCCAACCATCAAAGCAGAGAACTCAAAGAAACACTTCTAGCCTCAAATTCCACAGTTCATCTCTTCATACTTTCATCAATAAAGTACGGCATATTTAGCTTTGTCTCGCTCAAACAAGCCCTGAACAGACACTACGCAGTTCACAATAATAAATGTACTTTGGAGCTGTTTCATATCTTTTTTTTTTTTTTTTTTTCATGTTGTCCATTTTGCTTTCATGGTTAAGTTTCCTGTCTCGTGCCAAAAGCCCCAAAACCAACAACCATGAATAACCATACCTTTTAAAACCTAAGAACTTGACTTTCAAAGTACGTGGAGTTGAGTTTATTATTTGTTGGCAGTTGAGTTCATCCAAATTTGATCAGACTGATTCAGCTAACAAGATGATTTATAGAAAGGACAGTCCTTTTATTCACTGGACCCAAAACTCTATCTCCACTGGTCAATTTTGAATTGGCCTAGTTGTGTTCAATTTTGAAATTGCTACATTAGTGGGAAAAGAAAACAAAAATGCATGTGTTCTTTAACTATGTTTTTTGTTTTGAAAAGTAAAAATATAAGTTGGTTTTATTTAAAGAAACAAATCATATTTTACATATCAAATAAAAATATCAAAACAAATGTTATAGTACAGATATTAATATAAAATTAATAACCAGATGGAAACATACTATTTAAACCAGAAAAGAAGGCTCAGTTCGGAAATAGTACAAATACAAATATGTATAGTTATTAGGAATAGTTTAGAAGGAGTATAAATGCACATTTGTAGAGTGCAAAACCTTGTATTTTGTATTATTTTTTATGTATTTGTACACCTTCCAAGTTAAGCCTAAGGCTCCATTTGGAAGGAGTACAAATACAAATATGTACAGCACAAAACCCTGTATTTTTGTATTATTTTATATGTATTTATACTGTACATATTTGTATTTATACTCCTTCCAAACTGAGCCTAAAGAACATATATATTTGGTTTCAGTTTTGGAATAAAAAATTGCAAATGTAATCTCTAAGAACATGTTTTCTATGTTTTTGTTTTGGAACCGTATGATTTTTTATTTGATTTTAATTTGGAACTTGAAACAAGAGAAAAAAAATTCACATTAGAGAAACAACCCTTAATTAGTTGAAATACAGTAATTAGTTCATATCAGATTTTTGTCATTTTGTTCTCAGGGCTCAGTTTTGAAGGAGTATAAATGCAAATATATACAGTATAAAGGCATACAAAATAATACAAAATACAAGGATTTGCACTCTACATATTTGTATTTGTACTCCTTCCAAACTGAGCCTTGGGGAATTCATAGCCTTCTATATATATAGCCACCATTGCTTTCTTGCTAAAATCAAAGAGAACCATCCAAAAAGCTTTCTTTGTGGAGAACAACAAAATATCTACCATGAGGGGTAGGGGTGTCAATGGCCAGTTTTGGGTTGGATCCAATCCGATCCAAACCTTATCAAATCGGATTTGGATGGTCTGTATAATTATTGGATTGGGTCAATCCAAAATAAATTGGTTCATATTCTTATTGGTCTGAATTGGACCTAAACCAAATTTCCAATAATCTGATCATGAGGCCAAACCTTTGTCCAAGTTAAAATCGATCAAAACTGAAACCGGCATAAAATCACTTTTATGAAAGTACTTTTACAAAAGCACTTTTATAAAGTAATTTTATGAAAAGTACTTTAACAAAAATACTTATACGAAAGCATTTTCACAAAAGAACTTTTATGAAAGTATTTTTATAAAAGCACTTTTATGAAAATTTTTATGAAAGTACTTTTATGAAAGAATTTTTATGAAAGTACTTTTATAAAAGCACTTATACAAAAATACTTTTATAAAAACATTTATACAAAAGTACTTTTACGAAAGCATTTTTACAAAAGCACTTCTACGAAAGTACTTAAGTACTTTTACAAAAGCACTTATACAAAAGTAATTTTATAAAAGCACTTTTATGGAAGTAAAAAGTACTTTGATGGAAGCATTTTTGTGAAAGTATTTTCATTAAAGTAATTTTACAAAAGCACTTTTATGAAAACACTTTTGCCAAAGGGTATATATACTTGTAATTTTCAGATTTCTTCATTTTAATATATTTTTTTGTAATTTTTATATGTTCTGTTTTTTATATATAATTTTTGATATTTCATTCGATTTGGATTGGATCCAATACAATTTATTTATATTTTAATGGATTGGATTGGATTTAGTTTGTATTGGATTGGGTCCAGTCCATTTGTAAGCAGACTCACATTGGACTGGATCTGGCTGGACCAAATCCAGTCCAATTGACACCTCTAATGAGAGGAGTCAAATGTGATAATGTTATTGCGAAGAAGGAAAAGTATAGCATTCATGGTGGGGTGGTTGTAGTGATCCAGTCTTGTTGGGACCAGTTGAAACAGCTTCACCATTTACCACTTGTAGTCAATGGATGCATAACTCTCCCATGCATGGTTCCCAACTTTTTTATTATTTGGGTTCAGGCTTGAAATTGACAAGCTTCAAGGGGAGCTCATAACCCTCACAACCAAATCCAAGAAGGCTCCCAGTTATATCTCTGAGATCTCAGTAGTAGTTGTTGATGTAGTCTCATAAAAATCTAAAGGGAGGGTGCATCCGTGCATGGTTTTGCTATATTTGCTCTAATTAATTAATGTACCTGATAAGTTGGTGCAATGGTTGCACCCAAGTGGTTGCACATGTAGAAAAGGCCAAGTGATGTAACCAAGTTCAGTAACTCCTTTGAGGCCCACATAGCAATAAAGCAGTCACATGCTCAGGTCTATCTTGCTCACCAATAAAAAGAGAGCGCATAGGAGAAGAGAAAAAAAAAAAGAAATGAATGATGAGAATTCAGCAGTTTGCTTGAAGTTGGCAGCCTGGCATGATACAATCTCAACTCTCAAGTTGGGCTTGGGCTTGAATCCCTAAACAAATGTATAATTGAAGAATCAACTAACTTTAACCAACATTGATGGTGTATATCCACATGTATATATAAAAGTGATTGTGAACTTTATATTGCTTTAAGCTCATATAATAATATCTTCCAAATTGCTGGCCAACCTAGCCCAAGTCTGCAAGTTCTTTGTTTGGACAAAAGCAGCTATAAAACCCTATTAATTATGTGTTTGATTCTAATTAAGATGGGTGGTTGAAATTCCATCTCACTTTTTCTCACATGGTAAGTTTCGATACAATCTTTGGATGACGTGGCAAAATGGGTCATCTGAAAGAAAAAGAATTTAGAATTTTCTAAAGTATATATGTATGTATATTATGTATTAACATATTATAAATATACTCCAACCTAATATCTATTCTTTTCATGATATACTTGTAATCTATACTATATTCTAATTAGATTGCAGTTGTCGGCATCAGACTTCTCGTATTACTTCCCAACTTTTTTAGATATTTTATGTTTTTTTTTTGAAATTTTAAAAGTAAAAAAAATTAAATATTGGGTTATTTAAGCTCATCCACAACAATTAAAAAAAATAAAAAACTGAATCTAACATGGGCAACTTTTTTAACACCAGCATGTACATGGCACAGGTATCTTAGTATTGTTGAATTCTTTGAATTTAACAAATAAGTAGATTTACTATCAAATTCAATGCTGTTGCTCTAGAAAATGGTGACACATTAGCGTTATGTTGGGAAAAAAGTGTTCCAAGAAGCGTCTGTTTGTTTAGAACCATTTTTTATAAAAAACGGTGTTCTAAACTACACCTTAGAAATTGGGAAGGCATGATTGGAGCAACACCGAATTTGGCGTTTTCTAGATTACAACTCATTGTTACTAACGAAGACGTGATGTGACAGTGACGTGAACTTCATATAATGGGTACCAGTGCTGAAAACAAATATGAAGCACTTGTACCAAACAAAAAGTGTTGCTGTTGCTCCAGAAAACGTCGTACCTAGCAGCAACGTTTCTAAACAGAAAAAAAAAATCATAAAAAAACACTATTTTCTTAGAAAACAGTGCTTCCAAGCTACACATCAACAACACTGCAGCATCCATCAGAAACATATACTAAAATTGCGTGTTTGGAGTTTCCAGCATATGCTACTTTTTTTTATAATTTTTTAGTTTATTACATTTACACATGAATAATAACCTGAATATTAATATTTTAACTTCTTTAAATATATTAATTAAAGGGCAACTTAAAAAGTAGCATATAAGTGGTTCAAAAATTGATACAAAGAAATAGTTTGAACCTTGATCAAAGTATAGGTTAAAATTATAGCTATCAATTATAATCGGGTATTTTTGGGTCAGACCCAAGTCTGGTTCGTAACTAGTTATGCACACCCGGGTCTACCCTGATGCGAACTTAACCCGACCCATTGACAGTCATGTTGCGGTGGGGTTCTTGGGCCAATCAAACGATGAGTAAAGATTTTATAGAATTTGTTTCCGAAATTGGGCTTGGGCTAGCTTTTGCAATGAGACACATGCCAAGTAAGGGATTCACAGTCTCATCTCCTCTCTCAGTCTTCTTTACCCGAAATAATAATAGAAAAAGACCCTCTCCAAGATCAAAAATTAACCTGGCCTAGTACTCAAAGTACCAAATTAATCAATCCACAGGACCACAGATTTAAATATATAGTCAAATCGACTTTTCCAAAGCTGCTAAAAGAGGATGATGGATCAAACGATCTTGGCCACAATTCACCTTTGAACCTTCATCAAGGATGTCTGTTAGACTTATCCTAACACATTATTATATTCTTGATTCAACAATAACACCCTACATGTGCATTGAACCATAACCCTAAAATACATAGATTTATAGCAAATGGCATGATGAAGAGGGAGTATGGGTTGGCATTATTCGACTTCTTGAACTAGAAATAAAGAGATAAAAGAGAAAAGAAACACTAAAGTACAAATGTTTATTACTTTCTTCTAAAGGGTTCACTCTTTTCTAGCGTGTTCAACTTTTCCCCTACTTTAGTACCCCTCACATTAGCATCTACTAGATGGAAAGGAGTAGGCCAGCCTTGCAGCCTTGCAGTTGAGAAGGGGGAAAAAGGTACAGAAGAAATCAATAAGATTAAAGTGGACCTCATGTGAAACCTCACCCTATGACCACTGGATTGGAATAAGTGAACAAGTAAAATTGGTGGGTAGGGATGCAAGTGGGTCGGGTTGATTGGTAAACCCACCTTGACCCTATCCTATCGGGTTGTGTCGGGTGAGCTTTAATTGGGTTCGGGTCGGGTTTGAATTGAGTACAGGCCACGGGGGTACTATTTATAGGTCAGGTGCCCATATCGTCGGGTTTAGATTCTGGTTGGTGGGATTGTTGTCAGGTTCGGGTTGGCCAAAAGCCATGCCAAACCCGACCAGATGACATCCCTATTAATGGTAGGTCTCGAAACTTGATTTCAACAGCGGTCACCATTCAGACTGGTGGGTGTATGTCCTAAAATTGTCAGTGGACCCCATTATTGGGTTGTTTCTCATGCATGTAGACATTCTTTTTAGCCGTTGGATTAGTTGAAAGTCAAATTCAAGGTGTGGTTTGGGGTTAAAGGAATAGGAAAACATATAGAAATCAAATAGCTTCACATGGAGGTTACTTAGTTGAATACTTGAATTAGAGTCTTTATATTCTTTTGCAACGTAGAGAAGAGAGAATTCTAGGGTGGACCAATGATAACCTTTTCACTATCTCTCGACAAGGGAGATAGCTCTCATTGACAATTGCACTATTATTTGGCCCCATTGACAATTGCACCATTTTGAGACCTATTCTCAAAATGAGTTGGGAATGAACTAATGAAATAATGGTTCTCAAATGTCCTTGTAGAGGCTTTGAGGGTTGACATTTAATACCAATATCAAGTGATATCAATTAGGGGTCTACATGGGTAGGTTTAGCATGGGTCCATGTACTCTTAACCCAAATTTTATTAATATACATTGGTGTTCCATGTTTTGTTTGGACTCTATCTAGCTATGTATGAAATAGGCAGTTGGAGATCATATATACTTGTCAAGGTAACACAGCTTAGATGATATAGTTGGGACAGGACAAGACTTAAAAGAAGAAGAAGATGATGATATGGAATGTATAATTTTAGGTATAGTATAAATAATTATTGGAACTGAACACATAATGAAGGCCATTGAGTGTATAATAAGAAGTGATCTATTTCAATTTGAAGGATATGGGAAGATGTAGTAAAAAATGATTTAAGTGCACGCTAATAATAATTTGACAATGGATATAACATTAAATAAAACAGAATGATGAAACAGGATTAATTTATATAGCCAAGCCCATATAATTGGGATGAGTTTTGGGTGATGATAATAATTAAACCATATTCATTTTAGAGAGGTTTAAATTTCTTTTCGGTAATATAAGGAAGATAATTTAGACTAAATAGGTAGTAATTCGGCCCCATTCATCTTCCCATATGACCCTACTAGTTAATTGCATGAATTATGCTGGAATGCAATAAAATCTGCAGCTTGATTATCTTCCCTGTATTTGTCACTGATTATAGCTTGAATTTCTGTCTCATATATGAACCATCTTCCCAATAATGTTGCTATGACAAACCATAACAACAATCAGAAAGTAATTTGTTCACTGTAACAATAAAGCTTCAAACAGTAGCTTTCATCATGTCTTTTTCACAAAAAGGCTTCTACTTGTTTATACCCTCAATTTTCCTGAACAAAGCTAAATTTCATCATGCATTAATTCCTATCTTTCTCAAATTTACAAGAAAAGGAGCTCCACCCACCAATCTTTATCCTTTGCAATTAACCACCTCACATTGCATTAATAGGTCGTTGCCCAATGTTGTTCTGGATATCTGGGGTTTTGGGAGGGTAGACTAGTTATGATCCTAACTAGGGGTGAGCATTGTTAGGTTAAAATAAAAAAAACTGAAGTGAAATTTTCGGTTTCAGTTTATTTGATTCAGTATTTTTTGTAGTTTTTGGTTTTTTTGGTTCGGTTAGTTTGGTTTAAAAACATCAGTTTTGGTTTCAATTTTTAGGAATAGAAATTTGGTTAACCAAAAAAGTCAAATTAACCAAAATTTATTAAATACATAATATAATATATATTATAATATACATTAACATATATATATATATATATATGTATATTATAATATACACATATATATTTTAATATATGTATATATAATGTATATAATATGTATTAGTATAATATTAATAAAATTTGGTTTCAGCTTTTCGATTTTTTAGTAATTCGATTTCGATTCGATTTTATATTTTGTAAGTACGGTTATTAAAAATTCAATTTATTCAATTCAATTTTTAACTGAATGCTCACCCCTTTCCTAACTTTTAACATTTTTTTCTTTTATGAAATAGTCACTCTCAAACTCAAACTTGCATTCTCAGATTTATCATTCCGAGATTTTACCCCTTTGGCCCCTTATTTGAGACTATATAAGTTGCTTTATTATATTATAGTACTTTAATTGATTCTGCCATCTTTTCATAGTGTTAGGAAAAAGATATAGTCCGTTCAAACTGTGAGTGTGAAACACCGGATTACTGATTCAATCATCCGGTGGAGCCGACTACTCTTACAATCCTTGTTGTAAATTTAATGTGGCTTAAAACACACTTCCTCTAGTCAGACTCAGAATGTTCTTTGGACACCGTCGGCGGGATCAACTGCTTGATGGCATTTATCGTTTCTTAAATACTATATGGACCAGAATTTAGCACAATCATGATCCGGACTAGTGCCGTGGACCCAAGCCCAACAACAAGGTTATGACTGTGATCCACTAATAAAATCTTCTGTCCATCCATTCATATTCTTTGAGTGTAATGTGGACTTGTTCTTAAGGTTTTGTTTGGTTGCAATGCAAATAGTGCAAATGATTTGAATACAAATTCTGATCAAATTTTTGCTTTTATTTGATTGCAGTACAAATGAAGTAAATTAAGGCATGAAGAAGAATAAAGTAAAATCTAAAATAAAATTAAACAAGAATTTGTATTTTTTTCATTTGTACTTCCATGCATTTATATTAGTGCAAATAAATTTGCATTACAACCAAACACAGCCCAAATTGTTCAATCTGATGAGATCAGGGTCTCGTCAGCAGAAAATGGTCAATTAACTGAAAGGTTGTTTGATAAATGCTGAATTGGCTGAATTGGAAGGCTTACTTGTTTGTCTCTTAGTGGGTAAGAGCGTGTGTACCCTGGTGAATTGCTCATTCATCGAAAGACAAACTGATCAGCAATTCAGTCATTATCAAAAAGAGTACAATAAAAGGTTCGAGTATATGGTCCTTCAGATGTATTTGCCAATAAGAAACAATACAAAGCAAAGACAAAGTGTCGGCATGATGTATCATGTTAAGCACATGGAAGATTCAATGATAGTACATTTCACTAGATGTAGATGTTTATGAAGGATCGCGGAGATTTAGGGTAGGTAACTTTCTTATTAAGTAAGTAATAAATGCAAATTCTATGGTATAGAAACATTTTTTTATGCCATTACTCAATTATATAGGGTCTTGAGAGGGATAGAGCAGATGCAATCCTAAGTTTTGACATTTTTATTACAGGCAGTTCTTATCTTATTGTAAAATTGATGATGTAATTAATTACAGGTCCATATGTATATTTGATACCATTGTCTTGACTATAATATTCAAAGACATGCTATTGGAAAAACTTATAATCAATTAACTGGCATCATAAAAACAGATGATTAATCAGATGGTATTCATCAAACTCGCGGGGAGTGTTTTGATTGGTCAAAGCTTTTTCTGATACTATATCTTTCCAGTGACATAGATTTTCCCTTTATCAAAATAAATACATTGCATTAGTGCCATGTATGTGTGATTGTTCTACTCTAACTTTTTCTTGTTTGGTTGAATCATTTTAAGTAACATTGTCTAAAAAACGGTCATGGTACCAAACATTGCCTCAGAGTATCTCGATCGACACGGAAAAATATATTTTTGTTTAATATAGAATTGTTGTTAATGTGAGCTAAAATAGAAAGGTAGGTATTTGGTGGCCATATATATACGTGATGTTTTAGACATGATCTCTAGTGTTATTTGGGGCCTAAGCTCTAAGGTTAGGTTAACTCTCTCTATTAACAATAATTTAGTAAGGAGGAGTTTCTCTAAAGACATAATAAGAAGATTGTTGGGTGACACCCCAACTGCCCAAACTGGCAGGCTCATCTTCCATGCCTGTTTGCTGGTTGTTGGAATACTTGCAAAAGGGAGTGATGAGTGATGACAACCTCGTCATCTCTATCATAGCTCTGAGGCATCCTCTCAACCTCCACGTGAAGGTTGGGTAGTAAGCAACTGCACAAGCAGGAATGAAAGCCAAAGTACATTTCCAGATATATGTGCTGTTTGATTGGAGAAAGAAAGAATTGAGAATTCCTTACTACACATTTGTGTGTCATCTCCCACATTTTGCGCAAGAGAGGGTGCCTGGAATGAGAGCACCCAGATTTTCTATTCACTTTTTTTATCTATTCTTTATCCGCCGTGAATTGCAGTTACACATCTCTTTATTTGATGCGAATAAAAAATCCCGGTTGAGAATGAAAACTATATATTAGGCTTTCCTTCTACCTCCAAAACTCTAAATTCTCAACCTTATGCCTTATTTTAATATTGGGTTTAAGGAACTCAGACCTGGAACATGCTCAAATGGAGCAATAAAAGTGAGATTAAATCTCAAAGTTTCAAAATTCCAACTCCAAATCCACCACTTTGTTTGGCAAAGTAAAGATTAGGCATGGAATTATGGGTATGCATGTAATTAATTAAACCATCTATAGGGTTTTAATGGGTCAATACTCCTTTATCTGCCCATAAAGTTCTTGTAAATGACTTCAATACCCTTTTGTAATGAGCTTCATGCCATAAGAAAGCATATTCAGTGAATTCAATTTAAAAATATTTGTCAGCACTCTGCACTCATTTATCTTGCATTGGAATCTCTTATCTTGATGCCATGGAATTCAACAAATTTGTCAGCATTTATGTATCTTGGCTTAGAATCTTTTTATCTTTTATGTTGGTTGAAAGAATTATGAACCTACTTCCAGATTCTATTGTCCTTCCCCATAACAAAAATATAACTGGCCACAGCAGGTATTCATAAAAATCAAAAAATTAAACCGAAAAATGCAATTACTTAATCAATATAACCATAATATATTATATATTTATATTTTATTTTATAATACTTTTTATAAATATAAAAAACTAAAATACCAAAAACCAAAAACCAAACTAATCAACTGGTAAACCGATTGATTCAGTTCGAACATGAAACCGAAGAGACTAGTTCATTTTCAAAAATATACCGACAGTTTGTTTAACCCTTGTGGGCCACTTTGAATTCTTCAATGATCTATTGTCAATTTGTCAATATTACAATAAGGGTATCAATGGACCAGTTTTGGATTGGACCCTGTATAGTCTAAAATCAATTTGGATGGATTGAATAGATCAATAAGACGTATTAGATTGGACCAATCCGATCCAAAATATTTATTAGATTGGATTGGACCTGGCCTGTCTATAATAAATTTATATTGGATTGAGTTGGATTAAACCAATATCTGGCCCATTGATATTAAATAAGAATATATGTGTCAATGTACCAGATTTGGGTTGAAACCAATCTAAACCAAAATGAATTTAAACTGATAGGACGGTCTAGACATTGAATTGGACCGGTCCAATTCAAAAATCTTGGTCTCAATATTTCCAAATGGGGGCACTACTGTTCTATATCAATAGGTTTTATTTCAGATTTGTCATCTATTTTTACAAAAGAGGGATGAAACAGCCAAACTAGTCATCATCTATGGGTCTCCTCTCAAACATGGTTCAAAATATTGCAACATATCATACCATATCATATGAATTGGAAATTACGCTAAATAAGATGATGTAAGTAGTGTGTGATGGGCCTTTATCCAATCAGGATTTCCGACTCACTTTTCATACCCACTCTAAATCTGGGCTCTTCATCAGTAATCACTCAATTGGTGATTTTTATATTATCAAGCATATCAATACTTAAAATTACACTCCCAACTGATTGGGACAGTCTTTTTTACAACCCAGAAAGAAGTCTGTTCCAATCTCTTACCCATACGTCACTACAGCCTCACATCGACTTAGCATTAATGAGGAAATATTCCCAATGTACAGTTGTAGTATCTCATTGATAAACGTGGATTGGATTCTTATAAGTAGGAGATCAGACCGGAAAAAAGGGCCCACATGGTTTTTTTATTTTTATGCTGAAGATTCTTGGGTTGTTTAGATTACTTTTGTAGGTGGGCCCTATAACAATCCTTATAAAGTTGACATATTTGTTGAAGATTTGTGCTAGGTGCTAACTACGTATGAATTTTTTCTCTCAAGGACTAGAAATCCTACTTATAGTGCTTTGGTCTATTCTTCCAAAGCATAGATCTAGAGGAGCTATCAAGAAAAGGACCAGACTAAATCACCTTAGGACCTACAAAAAAGAGCATGGACCCATTACAGAACCATCAGATTCAAATCTCTTTCTAGGGCTACAAATGGATCAAACCATAGGATATAGGTGGATTCAAATTTGATTTGTTTATATTAGAATTCAAATAGAATCATATTCATTGGGATTTATATCAGATTTTAATATTGAATAGTTTTAATATATTAAACTATAAATGATCAAAATATCCAATATTATAAATAAAAAAAACTAAAAATCACTTTAATATTGCATCTCAATAACAAAATGAGGAAAAAAAAAATGAATCTTTGACAATTTGGTAAAAACACAACATTTAAACCAACTTTATCGAATTCGGATCATCATTAATAGGATCGAATTCGGACAAATGGATACTATTTGCAGCCGTATCTCTTTCTTGGGGATTGATAAATAGAGTGACATTCCCCCTAATCTAGGTAGGGACCAATTAGCTCACAAAATCTTTTCTGGTCAAGTGGGTAATTTTATTGTCAATTGGGTAAAACTTGAGAGATCCATTGGACTGCTTTTTTTTATATGTATATTTAAATTTAACCCATCTACCATTTTTTACTGTAAAAAGCCCAACTGTCAAAAAAGAGTCCAACCCCATTTAACCTAGACTGTAAAGCAGAGAAATAATGGAGGACAAGCTGATCCCTACTTATTTTAATTTAAGATAAGAGTCCAAACCCTAAACACTGTCCACACTTTAAATGAGATGCTATCCATTTGTGGGTTCGGTCCCCTACCATCTCCTTTCACATGTGGGCCCTTCCCTAACTGTTATTATAAGTTATTTAATTCATTCCCCTAAACCTGTACCAACGACCCAACACTGAATGGGGCCCATATTTAAAACGGCCCTCATAGTTGCAACAACGGTGCATGCAAGGCATGTAATGCCAAAGGAATCATCAGATCTGAATCCGCTTTTGCTTTGCAGTTTAAACCCACATTATCGGATCGGATTTCCTAATGGTTCCATTTTCCGAGCCAGTAAGATCAGAAACATATTAGCTAAAACTAGTAATGGCAAAGGCGGGTTCGGGGAGGGGACCATATTCTCCGTCCAATCTTCGTTTCCGACCCGATATCTGGCGGGGATAAAAATGATTAAATGATCCTCCATCCGTGAACACTATATATTACAGAGGTACGGGTAACACCAGATCATCGCGTTTTTTCTTTCAAATGAATGGTACGACAGGGTTATCAACAGTGCAACACAACAGTGTACTTGCTGGTTCGCGTGTTGACGTGTTGTACCAGACAAGAGGATTTAGATGTCATCAAATGAGTATATGCAAGGGTATTATCGTCATAAAAATTTAAATAGTGTCTTTTATACTCTTAGTCTTAGCGTAGAAAGTAATCTCGTTACGAGGGAAAACCAGAGCATTAATCAAGTAGGTGGCGCGAAAACATAGAACGTTAACAGACTCCTTCCCAACTGACTGAAATTTGTCCCTGTCTCACATTTTTCCTTCCTTTTGTGAGCTCCATTCTTCACTTCTCGCGTGCTTTGGAGAGTCTTTGCTGCTTTCTCGCCGGAATTTTTGGTGCTTTGGGAATTCTCGGCAAGCTGACTGCCGGTACTCGTGATCAGAGTATGGATTAGCTGAGCTTCAAGCTCTTTTGCCGGGGAATCCGTAGCTTCTAGATGAACATAAAACACGAGGTAATTTGGTCCAACTTCTGAGGTCTGAGATGTTGTTAGGAACTGAAAATTTTGGAAAACCCGTTCTTTGTCGTTAGGAAGTTGATTTTTGAGTGAAACTGCTGGTTGAAGTGGTTGGGAGCTATGAAATTAGGTTTTAAAGGCTACAGAGTTTGCAGTTTGAGTATGTGGTCATTTTGATGTGCAGATGTGTGGTTGTATTTGGGGAGGAGAATTGTGTTGTTGTGTTGTGCTGATGCAGCGTATCTGTGAGGTGAGCCGATTGCTTGAATTGGATTCACTTTGGTGCTGCTAGGATTTTTTGAGTGATTTATTAATGAATTATCTTCCATTTTCTTTTCATAATAGAGTAGAGGATCTTTGAATGAAGATGAAAAATTCTGTCTGTTCTTTCGTTTCTCCTTTTGATTTTCCGAACTACATTTTACATTCAATCGAATCATTCTCTTTTCTTTAATCTCTTCTCAGTCTTCTGTAAGCTTTCCTATGGAATTTCACGTTATTAGCTAGGTTCGTAACTACGAGATTTTTTTTTCTTAAATCATATATTAATCCGGAAAATAAGGAACATTAACCAATGAAATACACAGTTAACGACGAATTATTTACGAAAACCCGTAATTTGACTTAAATTAAACTTCTTTTCTATTGATTTTCGTTCGCAAATATAAAGTAATCAAAATGGTCAAAACTGAAAGATTATTAAAACCAAACCTCTGGAAACAGTGATTACCAGGAAAAACTCTAGAAACAATTTTTATAGATTTTAATTTTTATTTATATTATATTCTTTAAAGGAGTTTTATTCTTATTTGTTTATGCTTTTACTGTAAATTCATGGATTCATTGGGATGACAATGATCTCTGTTGCACGTGGACGTCCATGTCTGATGCCACAGCCTAATCTCGACTGCCAAATCTTCAAATCCAACAAAAAAAAACTCCCAGAAACTAAAATCTGGAAAATGCAGACAAACAAGAAATTTGTTGAGTGCATTTTTTTTTTCATCTCATTATAAGGTATACACACCAAAAACGGTTAAAACCGAAGCAAGAAAACCATTCATCTTTCTCCTGGAATCTGGTCGATCCCAAGATAAAACCGTTGCTCTGTTCTTGGATTTTAGTACATTTTTACCCACCTCTTTCCCCTTACATCACCATTACTGTTACAGTAGAGAGAGAGAGAGAGAGATCTTCATTTCACTATCATGCAATTCCTTTGCTGGAAAGGAGTTGGAGGGAAGTAGGCCAGAGGGTGTGCACCCACCTCCAGCCCGGACGACCATGGCACTCCCGTGAGAGGTACAAAAGAGAAAAAGAATCCTCTTATCCTGCGCTCCATCCACCTCTTATCATACACCCCCTTCTCCAATTCATCAGTCTACCCAAAGTCTAAGGTCCAATTCCCTGCTTCTTCTCGTTATCCAAACGGACTCCCTGTGTTCGTTCTTTGTTAACAACGGAATGATGGTTGTTCAGTGCACGTCGTAGCCCTCTCGGTTATTCTCTGCAATTTAGAACAACAGATGTCTCCGAACTCACTAGGCTCCTTACCGTCGCCTGATCTGCTTGGATTTGGGCTCCGAATGAGCAGATTGGAAGACCCATTTTCAGCGGTGGGTTACATTTCTGAACTGCATTACTTAGCAGATCTATGTATCTGTAAATATGGCCTCTTTTTATTTATTTTTCTTCTTCTATGGTTACTTCTTGTTTTTCATTCGTTACTTTTGGCTGTGCGTTTGTGGCAGATTGTTTGCAGAGAGGGGGATCTTCTTTCAGGGGTTCGATTCCATTCCTTTGAGGAGGAAAAGATGAAAGTCTGTCATGTTTGTGTGTGGGATATATGAAGAACATATCAATGTGGTCTGAGTTTGATGATGTGGATGGATGTTTATGAAGCAGAGCACGCACCACGGAAGGGGATAGAAGAGGAAACCACAAGACCACCGCTTGTTCCATCTGAGAAGAACAATGCAGCCAATCGCAAGCCTAAGACGAGGGAAGTTACATCGAGGTACAAGGTTGGGATCACATCGCCTTCTCTCTCCACACCAGCTGTGCCCAGGAGGTTTCCATCTCCTAATGTCACGCGCACTGTTGCTACATCTTCTCCTTCGGTGCCTAAGCGAGCCCATTCGGCTGAGAGAAGGCGTCCCTCTACACCACCTTCCCCACCAAGCCCTTCAACTCCAGTCCAAGATTCCTCTGCAGAAACACACGTCTCTTCCAGGAGGATAATGGGTGGCAGGACCCCGGAAGGCTTGTGGCCCTCCACAATGCGGAGTCTTTGTGTTTCCTTCCAGTCTGACACTTTCTCCCTTCCTATTACTAGGAGAGAAAAACCAGTCAGCCACTGCTCTGATCACACCTTAAAGCCTTCATCTAATGTGGCACATAAGCAGGCCGAAACACCTGCTGTTCAGCGCAAGGTAACACCTGAGAGAAAAAGGACCCCCCTTAGAGGGAAGAATGCCCCTGATCAGTCAGAGAACTCGAAACCTGTAGATGATTCACATCTTCGTGTGGTAGATCAGCATCGATGGCCTGGCAGAACGGGTGGGAAGCTATCTGCTAATGCCTTCACAAGAAGCGTGGATCTCACTGATAAGAGCAGCCAAATGGCTTCTTTAACACTTCCAGGACGAGGGGTTTCTCCGCTGAGGAGAACACCAATATCTGATGGCTTGGACAAGCCATTGCGAAAAGCTATTTCTGATGTTACAAGACGAGTATCGTTCGATGAGAGTGGCATAGTAGAGTATGAGAGGCGTGAAATTGATACTTCGTTGCAACCACATGGAATTCACAAGTCTGTTACATCTAGCGTTGGGTTTTCTTCAGTTTCATCAGAAAGAACATTGTCACTAACTCGCGCCAGCAGAACTCAGTCCTTGCCTATTCATGGATCTGCTCGTCTTCCATCACCCAGTAGAGCCCTATCAGTATCATCCATTCCTTCTAGAGGAATGGTCAGCTCAGCACGGACAAGGTTATCTAATCCTATTCCTTCAGTAAGTTCCTTGGCAAATCGATCCAGCAATTCGGCTTCTGTTCTCAGCTTTATTGCTGATGTTAGAAAAGGAAAAAAAGCGGTGGACCACATAGAAGATGCCCATCAGCTGCGGCTGTTGTACAATAGATACTTGCAATGGCGATTTATCAATGCTCGAACAGACGTTGCTCTGTCTATACAGAGATTTACGGCAGAGGTAGGATTCTTTATTTGCATGGCACTGAGAAAGGATTTTGCACTCTCTACAAATCTTAGGCTTTTCCTTGTCAACATTTCGTGTGCTGACTTAGATCAGTTGCACTCAATTGGAAAATCCTTTCTTCAGTGGCATGAGGCCATTAGTGATTTAAAGATTTTGTTCATGGATTTGAAATCATATTATGAAATCAACTTGATGAACTTTTCTGTTGGATCACCTGTTCTTGAAGAGTTGAGGACTTGAGGTGGATCCTTGTCCCTTATTTGCTCTAGGAAATTTTAACACTTTTTTTTTTTCTTTTGATCAGTAATTAAAACACTTGCATTGAAATCGACCACTTACAGTATTCTATACAATTTCATAGTCAAAGGTTCTAGATTTGTGGCTGATGAAACATAAATACCTCTGAAGATGTTAAATAACAGAATTTGATAGGAAAGTGAAATACCAGTAAAATCAATTTACAAGCAGAAAGAATATTCCCTTCTATGGTTCAGATACAGAAAACTTTCATACCAAGCATGATTACAGAGTTTAAGATTGAAGGGTTACCACCTCATCGTTTTTTTTTTTTTTTGAATTAAAATAAAAGTTTCTTATTATAATGGGACCTGCCTAATGGTCAATCATGTCAGAGTCCTGACAGAAGACTCTTTGTTTGAGCTTTCTAGGTTTCTGAATTCTGAAAGGCAACCTAGGGTTTGACTTACTGGTAGTCTATGTCAACCTTCAATTTCTTTCTGCAGGCCATATTTTCATGAAGTACTTTATTTTCACCTTAACATCATCTCCCCAAGGCCTTCCATAGCCATCAGAGATAAAAATCACCTTTAACAATATATGGATTCATTGTCATTTGATACAAATAGTTGAAAAGAAATTAGTGCCTTTTAATTAATTATTTTCTGTGAACTTTCCATTGACAGTCTTTATGTTCTCCATGTGGTAATGTATCTCCTAGCATATGATCATTAAAAGTATTTGTGGCACTGTTTGATAATAGTGAAGAGTCCTCGCCCATCTTTTTCTTGTTTCCTGTTTCCCTCGAGATCATGTTCTACTTCATTGGACTCGTATGTGTTTGTGGGTATCCCTTGATCTGCCCGCGCTCATTCAAGTATAGCTGGTCTGTAATTTCAGTGTCAGGGAGAGTATTTTACAGAACCTGGCTTCCTTTGTGTTTTACAGACACCTCCTAGCAGAGTAACTTGACTCAGAATTTTTTTGGGTTATGAGATCTGCAAATGGTATGGCCAAAGGCCTGGCCAAACAAGAGGTAAATAGGAATACTTATTTTGGGCTCAATTGTAATTTGAAAAGCTAAGTGTGGTAGGTGGTTGCTTACCAGCCTATGCTAGGGACACTTGGCATATTGTATTTATCTCCTTTTAATAAATTTAATGAAATTTCAGGTTTACCTGTCAAAAAAAGAAAAAAAAAAAGCAAGTGGCTAGAAAAGCTGCTAAAACTATCCTTTTCTATGCTTTTTTTGTCAGATTTCCATGGTTTCATGCTGCATATTTCTCATTGTCAGGATCGGATCCTGTTTGATTCATCCTTTGATGTAGGGCGCATGTGTTATATACGACCTATACTAGCACACTTTTTCCTTTTGTAACTATTTTCTTTGCCCTTTCTTTACCTACTCATGATTTACATTACCTATCAAAAGTTAAGCTATTTTATTACCAAAAATTCAATTATGATATATGAGCATGACAATAAGGAATCAGTGGATATTTCCTACAACATAGACAAAATGATCTTGTATGAATAAAAGAATTGATGTATGCTTTCTATAACTTTGTCTAAGGAAGATACTACTCTTTTGGGTTATGCATGTTCACTATGTTTCATCTGGCTGTGATGTGTTAGTTGTTTAAGAAAACGAATGATAGAATGCATCTCACACCATGACTTAGCTGAATAAATTAATGAAGTATCCTTTTTATTATGTTTTCATTATTTTAGTGTACCCTTCAGATATTCTTGAAGCTGGAATATAATTTTCCAAATAAAATATTCTCCAAAAGTTCATATTATTAGTACCATAATATTGAAAATTCATTTCATACTTCTGTGTTTGTGGTTATGAATTCAATGGTTGTCTGTATTACATATCGTTTCAGTGGTTAAGGATTTCAGATTTACCTAACATTATATAAAACATGATGCCTTCCTCCTCACAAAATATTCCTAATTTTGACTTTGCAGAAAACTCTGCACAATGTGTGGAACACCACTTCAGAGTTGCGGGATTCTGTTATCAAAAAAAGGATAAAGCTTCAACAAATGAGACAAGAGCTGAAGTTGAAATCTATTCTGAATGGACAAGTAAGGTCTCATTTAGTTATCTGTGTGTTAGACATCATGGATGTATCCCTTTTAGCACCTAATTTCTCTTATTGAGAATGGAAATTTGGAATGCTTAAAAAGACGAACAACAGTTAAAAGGACAGAATATAGTGATAGAACTGTATGTTCTTCCATGTTGTTAGTACATTTGTTTTTCTCATAACCAATATTTTTTTTTTTTTGGAAAATGAGAAGGGAAGTAAAAAAAAGAAAAGAAAAGCAGAGTATATAAGAGAATAATTGACCAAGGGAAAGGATTGTAATTGGTAAACTAGCTTCCAAATTTGCTTTTGTTCTAGCCTCTGTAGCCAACCTGATCCCTTTCCTGAAAGAATCTATTGGCATAGGAAAGGGAGGCTTTTAGAATTATATATGCCTTTATGTAGATGAATTACATCCATGAAATTAGAATCCCGCTTACCAGCAACGTATGTAAAATCATGTGGCCTTCTCATCACTCGCAAACTTTGTCAATCACAGAAGGGCTTTTACCTAAAGTTCATTCATCAATGTTTGGATTCACCAGATCTGGATGGATAGGATGTTTGAATAGTCTATCATTCTACCATTTTGAGTAAGAGGAACTATGGTTGAATACTTGATGGAAAATTTTGGAAATATATTTTTCCCCATTCCTCGGAAGCTCTGAATCTATTTTGGGAATTTCTTTATTCTTTTTCATAAGTCATTTAAGCCATAGCAACGTATATATTCGTGGCTTGTATTTTTTTCAATTTATATTCACATGTCTTTATGCTGAACACCAAGCTTCACTAATTTTAATTTTTAAGTTTCTTGGGCAATGTCATTTACTTACACATAATGAAATATTGATTTATTCAGTTGGCCTACCTCAATGATTGGGCTTTATTGGAAGGAGACCATCTTATTTCTTTATCTGGGGCAATTGAAGCCTTGGAGGCCAGCACTCTCCGTCTTCCAGTCACTGGAGGAGCAAGAGTATGCATATATTTACTAATTTTTTCCTACAACTAAATTTATTTAGAAAAATTCGATATGTTTGATAAAGACAAATTGTAGATTGAAAAATCATTTGAATCTTTACCATCTGTATAATTGCAGGCAGATGTTCAGACTGTAAAGAATGCTATTAGTTCAGCAGTTGATGTGATGCAGGCAATGGGTTCCTCCATATGTTCCTTACTGTCAAGGGTGAGAATCGTGATTTTCATATTAATTGCTACTATTTCCCAAAATAATGCAGTGATGACTAATCTATGTTGCTATTTTTATTTTCTCGTTTACCTCTTTTTTTTTTTTGATAGTTTTCTTGTTTAAGCCCCCCTACCAGTTGAGGTTGACATTCTACTTAGCAGCATTAATTAGATTTTATTAAATGTTATCTTCCAATATGCTTTCAATTTGTTACAATTTACTCATTCTCTTTATTCTTGTACAAATTTGTCTTGAGCTAGAAGGCATCATTTTCAGGGGATGCATATTTGAGAGAGAAACATGTGATGATTTTTTTGTGTTTTTTGATGTCAGCCTTGCTATTTCAATGGTTTCCTTTCATTTCACTGCCCAACACTCAATAGGGTTCTCATACCTTTCAACAGAGAATAATTCAGAAGTAAACAGATTACTACCATTATTTTCCAATCGTATACTTTATTATCAGTATCATTTCTCTTTGAAACATTTATGAAGATTTGGGAAATATAAAATATTAACTTGTCCAAGTTATGTACATGTACCAGAGTGGCAGCTGAAGAATTATCACTAAATAAGCTCAAAGTAATGGTGAAAACTCAAAGTAGGTGTTAGACTGGCTACTACATGTTTCCCAAGAAGCAAATAAGCATAGATAAAAGCTATGACTACATAAGATTTTATGCCACTAAATGTCGTCTGGAGGTGTACATCCTTATAGATGGTGTAACTACATTAAAGGACTGTTAGTACATGACTGCTACTACTCCTTTAACTATTGATGCAGCATAGTACCCAAGACGAACTGATCATATTTGCAAAGACTTGGATGGTAACACAAGTGAGATATTTGAAGTGAATGAAAAGAGAAGATGAAGGCTAGAATCTCAATCCTTTGCGACGTTGGGGTTGGATTCTTATGAATCCAAAGCATGAACTAGTGGGATTTCCATGCTGTCTTAAGGAGAATCTCTTCCAATAAAAGGTTGCAAAGCCAAAAACAGATTAATTTTCATTAAACTTGGAATAAGAGGTTGAGGACATATGTAAGAAAAGTATTTACTATTAAAGAAATTGAATATATTGTGAACCATAATATGATATACCTATAAGAAATTGCACAAGTAAATGTGTAAGTTTAATTATTTGCCACCTAAGAACAGCCTATTATAAAAAATGTAATTGATTATTTTACTATATGTCCATTATATCAACCAAGAGGGGAAAAAGAAAAATAAGTTGAAACAGACAGAGAAATGGGAAAAGAATGCCTAGAGAAAAAGAAGTTTCTCCCAATTCCTTATTGAGTGGGAATTTTGTAAGCTTTTGGTGATTTGAATTTTGGTATTTCTGAGGTTTTCAAATTTATTTTCTATTTTATTAGTGTCCTAGGAATAGGATTGATTGTCTAAAAGTGTTAAAATAATTTAAAGAGTTTTATTTAGGGATGTAAATCAGGCTGGGTTGGATCGAGTTGAGGTCAACCCTAACCCAACTGAAGTTGTTGAACCCCCAACCCTGATCCAGGTTAGACTCAGGTTGGCCCAATTTCTTTACTTTTCTTTTTTTGCTTCAAAAAAATTGTTCTCACTTATTATCATGCTTAGGATTAACCAACTAAGGTTGATTTTAGCATTAAAACATTTAACTGGAAAAAGTTATGATGCTTTAGGAGTTATATAATAATGTTACACTAAAAAAGTCTTCAAAAACCTTGCATGCAACATACTTGTCTAACATTTCAGGTTTGGGTTGGGTTGCTTTATGACCTCTACCCTAAACCAACCCAGAGTTAAGTCAGGGTCACTTTTTCAACCCTAACCTGGCCCAACCCAACCCGGCATTTTTGGGTTGGGTTCAGGGTGGGTTTGGGCTAATATGGCTGATTTATTACAAAGTTTTGGAGTTTCAAAAAGTTGAAAGTGTAATCACATCACTTTTATTTTATCTTTTTCAAAGGTCAAAAATTATTTATTTTCCTTTGTTTTGGTGGAGACCATAGTTTATCTAGTGGCTTCGTCAATACCTGTGGCCTTATAGCTTTGGTGCATGGGACCAAGGGTGAAAGATATAGAGGGTTGAGACTTGAGAGAATGTTATTGGAATAACTTTGTGAAACCATTGGGATACCAACAACCACAAGGCTTGGATTATACGTTTTTGTAAAGAAAAACTAAATTTGATTCGCAAATTGTCCAAGTACCAACATTGCATACTAGTGCATTAGATTATACATCTTTGATTCGTAGATTTTTTATACAATCTAACAATTTATCACAAGATTCAGACATTCTATCAAAGTTATCATTCACTGATCGGACAACTACTTCAACCTCATCTAGCAGGTATTTACATTTCCATACTTCTCGAAGGTCCTGCCCCATCTCCTTTGATGGTTACTCTCCCCGTGTTATGCTGGACATTTTCTCTCCCCAGTATCCATTCAAAGAACCTACATTCACCTGCATCCTAAAAAAATGTGGATTCGGCATTTGAAGGTTTAACTAAATTGTACAAGCAAATGCATCTTATTTGGGGCTTTGCGCAAGCCCAGAATTGTCTCACTTGTGTACCAAAGTTATTCCAATAACATTCTCTCAAGTCTCAACCCTCTATATCTTTCACCTTTGGTCCCATGCACCAAAGCTATAAGGCCACAGGTATTGACGAAGCCACTAGAACACATTTGGAGCAGTGTTGCATAGACACAAACACAAAAATCAGAACCCAACAAGATCCAGGAGAGGCCTGTCAATGGAATCCGAAAGTTCAAAACCAAATTCAACATCCAATCAGATTATTTCAGATTTGGATCTTGGAACCTGCATTCAACTAATAATTGGATCAGATGCAGATTTGAACCTATCTGATCTGATTAAGATACGAGTCCATTTAAAGTTATTATATATACATATATATGTAAACTAATTATGTACATATAGATATTAGATATTTTATAAAGTTTATGATCAATAAGTTCAATATTTTATCTTTATACAAATTTATTATATACATATAAGTTAAAAAGTAATTTTTTTTCTCTTTTAATTTTCTTTGTTTTAAATGCAACAAAGCATATTCAGATTAAATATGAATCCCATCTCAATCCAATATATTGGACTTTGGATCAGATTCAGATATAACGTTTCAATAGCTGGGCAAGGTTAGGGTATGACTGGTTCTGATCCAAATCCAACCAGATTAAGGTCCTATCCAGGAGTCTAACTCAACAAGATGGAAAACAATGAGTTGTATACATATAAATAAACAAATATAAACCATTAAAATACTCAAAATTTTTGTTGAATTTTAACGGTACAAATCCATAAAAAAAAGATTTTAAGAGATCATCTATTTAACTTGATAACATTTGTAGTTTAAGTGGCATTTGTGTACATTAATTGTTTATTTATGTCAAATAAGAAATTGAGAAAGAAAATGTTACATATAAGTGTCCCTCAAGAACGCATGGAGTGTCAGATTCTGGCATTTATCAAACACAAACACATCATCCATTTGGGAGATATGGTTGTTCTACTGCTAATGTATCAGTCTGATGGGAGATGAGTTTCTCTATTTTCTGGGTCTATCCTGTGGTTATTTTTGGTCTATCCTGTGGTTAGTAGAGTGTTATTAGAGTTATTTTAAGCATTTAAGTCCTTGTTTTGCCATCCTTATGGATTACCTATGAGTTTGCCATAGTCAAAAGATAATTAGAAGTTCTATCTGGTCATTGTTGTAGTTGAAATTGGAGTCTATAAAGGGAGATCCGAGCCTTTATGTTGAGTCTGTAAATAAATTCATTGTAATCGAGATTTTAGATGAGATTTTTTGGAAAGGCTTTTAGACGAGAATTAATAGAATAAATTGTTTTCAAGATACTTCTGGCCAAAAGTGTGATTTTTCTCTTTTCTACCATTATTAAAGTTGTAATTTTTCTCATCTATCTCTTATCTATTTCATATTTGAATCTCTTCTTTTCATAATTTAGATTCTTAACTTCACTTCATCCACCAAATTCACCTTTATAGGACTTTCTCCTTCCATCCTGCATCATAAGTATTAGGCTCCCTCAAAGATTAAGTGTCAGAATCCAATGTGTCTGAGATAAACATGTGGCCAAAATAGGAGGGTCCATGTTACAATGCTTGCAGAACAAGAAAAGTAGTTATTATCTGGTCAATAAAAAAAAGTAGCTATTATCTATAGAACATTTATTCAAGGTATTGTCTTTCTAGTCCATTTTGTTTCTTGTAATGTAGTGGTTAGGTTAGGCAGGAGAAGACTGCATGTTGTCCATTTCTTTGGCTAGGCTGCAAAGTTGCTTTATGTTTTGTGTGTCTTTCAGCTTGAGTTTGTGGCCTTTGTGTTTCTCTAATAATGCTCACATGCTCTTAAAATTACCACAAGTTAGTGTTTGTTTATTTAATTTTTTTTTATCTGAGACCATATAAGCCAGTGTTTGTAGAATTTATAGATGACTTTATAAGCCAGTTTTAATATTTTATTAATACGGCTAGAAACACCAAATTCTTTCTTCTATGTACAGGTGGAGGGGATGAACCATCTTGTTTCTGAACTTTCTGATATAGCAGCACAGGAAAGGGCCGTGCTTGACGAGTGCGAAGTTCTATTAGCTTCAACAGCAGTAATGCAGGTAAAACAAGAAAGTGTGCCTATATGCACAAAAAATGGTTACAAACTTCAGATATCTATATTAAACAAATATATCATAGTATCAGTTTTAGGCTCACCTCTTTTTTTTTCTAATTTGGGCACATATCCTTTTGAAAATACTAAATTTTTATCTTCATTTATTACAATAATGATAAATATGGAAGGTTTATTTTGTCCTACAAGAAAAGAACTCTTGGGATATTACTTGGAGAGGTGACACATTTAACAAAAATAGAATGTGTCCAAGTCAACATCTTTCTTTCTTTCTTTTCTTTTTTTTTTTTTTTCTTTTGTGGGGGGTGGGGAGGAAATGAGCCCCAACATAAATTTCTTTTGCACCTTACTTGGGGATCATCTGATGCCAGGTAAAATGATTGTTGATGGAAGTTTGGTAGTGCCACTAATCGGGCATTATTTGTCATTTTGTTTTATTCCCATCTTCACCAGACCTGAACCTCCACTTCTTTTTTTCTCAGTGAGTCTTTTGTGTTGTTGCCAATGATAAAGAACATGTACATGGTAACAAGCTTATAAGCTCAGTCGGACTAGTTTTAGTTTTAATCCTTGACTCCCAATTAACACCCAATTCTCAATATTGTCATTGTTATATGCTATTTTTGATAATGTGGAAACCTGGTAATTGTTAAAACACTATGGCCTATAAATTCATAGCAGAAAAATGTTCTTCTTTGCATCTTTTCATCTCTCCTTTCAGTAGTAAGTGGTCACCTAATAGATGCATATTGGCACGCATGCACTCAAGTACAAGCACTCGTGCCTTGTAAAATGTAGACTTTAACCAGACTGATTTTTACTTCAATCAGGTAGAGGAAAACAGCCTGAGAATCCACCTCATACAACTGCAACAAGCTTTTAAGGAGGCAAAGCAAACTTGGGAGTGAGAACACGAGTGATCTCTCCAGATGGCCAAAAGAAATTCGTACTTGTCCTTGTATTTGGCAGGGATGGTGTCATGCCCGCTTGATTCCCACTTCCAGTGAGTGTAAATTGATCTGTTACTGCCATGGGAATTTTTTTTCCTTTTTTTTTCTTTAGTTTCATTTCATATTTTTTTCCTTTTCCTTTTTCTTTTTACCCTTTCTTTCTTTACTTTTCAACAGAGGGCAATAAGTGCTCATCCCCCCATGTAATTTTTTGTATCACTCAAATGAAAAAGAAAAATGAAAAGGAGAAGCAGAGGATGCAAAATTAGTGCAGGGGTCAAGTGCAATTGATGTGTGAATCTGACTGTCAGGTAGGGCTGTCAAAGTGGGCCAGAACTTACCCCATAAAAATAGAGACCTGGACCCGATTCAGAACCAACCTTACCATCCTGCTTATTGGGTCTGACCCAATAAGACCCCATTATATTTGACAAGCCTTAAGCTTGGTATTTTGACAACAATCAATAAACCTACAAATTTTCTTGTTTTTTCTTCTCAAAATATCTTATATATCCCCTATGAAATGATAATTTTACACATCTTATACCAAGTTATTACAGGTAAACCATGGGAAGCATTTATAAAGCTTTGGGGGTATTATTACTTAATCGGTTCATGTCTTAATCAGGTCTTACCAGGTAAAAGTTTAAAACCAGTCCCAAACCTATTATAATTGGAAAATGTGGGCCTAGAGCCAATTCTATTAAAAGAAATGGAAAGGGTTAATATGGCAAATCAGTCCCAACTGAGGGGTAGCCTAGCTGGTGCGCTGGATGAATTGTCCCAGTAGTGGTGTGGTTTTGAATCCCACTATTATCAAAGAAAAAAGCTGTTGATGTGATCAAGGACCAAAATTTCATCACATATCGGTCTGTATCGGCCAATATATATTGTATCAGAGCCTTTCCAATATGCCCTTACAAGGGGTGTTTTGGGTCGGCAAGTGGTTCAGGGAGTAGACTGGCCTTAAACTGGCTCCTCTGAACCAGTTTTGAAAAAAAAAAAAAGAAAAAAAACATAAAAAATAGTATCGATACAGGCCGATATGCCTTGTATCGATATTTTGAACCTTGGATGTGATGTTGTACTGTTCACTTAAAGAGTAACGACCCCTAAGGGAGTATTAGGCAGTGAAGTCAGTGATTAATACCAAAATGAAAAAGGTTAATATAGAAAATCTAGCAAAATAGTTGGAGAATCCAGAGAGAGAGAGAGAGAGCATGGAAACATGTAGATGCAAAGTCTTATATTTTGTATCATTTTGTATCTATTTCTATTGTACATATTTGTATTTATACTCCTTCCAAATTGAGCCTTAGAAGTAAGAAAATATTTGAAAGTTTGAACGAGAAAATTTCTGAGCAACAAAGCCAGTAAAAACTGTTCGTGGGCTAGGCAGGGTACCTCCAATCTGAGGGACCTTCGGGAAGTTTTAGGTTAGCAAGTGGAAAATGGTAGAGATATCTGGTTTTGGACAGATACTTGTGTACTCCTATTGTGCATAATGTTCCTGAAGATGATATTGAGAACATTGATAGAAAATGTTGGTATCACCAAAGAATTCGAAATATAGTACCAAGGGAAATTTGGGAAAAGATTAGAGACATTGTCACCACCATCAACCGATAAAAATGATTAAGCTTGTTTGAAAAATGGAAAACAATGGTAATTTTTGCACTAAAACAAACAGATTATCTTAGAGTTTGCATCAGAGCCCCAAAGAGAGTGCCCAACATGCACATCTCAGCATGCATTGCGAACATCTCCATAGTTGTCATTAGGAGATGTTCCCCATACTGTTGGGATGTGTTGTGGGGCTTAGATGCGAATTCTTAATCTTGTTGGCCATTCTGAGGTTGGGGATGGACCCAATGTTAGGGTCTATAACTAAAATTTGAAAGATGTCATGTCCACCAAATTGGAAAGTTCTTTACTTTCTTCTAAATAATAGACTACCTGTAAAAAAAAATTAAATAGGAGGTCGAATGGGTGCAACCATACTAGCACTAATGCATCAGATTCAATCAAAATTTAGAAGTTAAACTTGCTTGGACAAAATTAGTACTATGATGGCTGATCTAAAAATCCTATTAAGAAAGAGATACCCTGGAGAGGCCCACGGCAGCTACGGAAAAGCAGAAATAATTCAAGTTTCTCCAACACATGGGCCCCTCCTCCAACTCTGATATAGAGCTCGGGCTGGGCTTATTGAGGAGTTGGACTGTAACTTGTCTCTAAAAAATGACTGTAAAAAATGCGTTCAAATTTCAATGCATTCCTGGAAATGTTAAAAGAGAAACTTCCCAAGAATCGAAGCTTTTTTGGGACATCCTTATGGGAAAATTGGCAATCTGGAATATCCATCCCATCATCAAAGAGTGGAATTGGGATCTGTTCCTGACAGCCACATCCCACTGTGTATTAAAAACATTTTCTATGAATAATAATATACAAGTACGAGAAACGTTCTAAATGTATGGCTGGTACAGTGAGATCGGCATGAAGAGAAGATGCGGACTCCGAGGAGTGCATTGTCTTAACTTCTTCAAAATGGTTGCATCTTAATCAGAATTTAGTAGATTAATTGGGCTTTAGGTTGCATTGCTTTTTGTGATTTTTTTTTTTTTTTTCCTTTTGAGTTGCATTACCCCGTCTTGTGTAGTCCCTTTCATAGTTAATTAGTTATAGTTACAGTAATCAGAGTCCCCAAGACCTAGAATTTTGGGATTCTATGCCACTACCCTGCATTAGTTAAAATGGGTCTGTCATCTACCTAGTTCAACCTAAATGGTCAAATAACCCTCAAACTTCCCACTTCAAAGTTTAATGAGATGTGAGCATAATCAAATTTTATAGCAAATTCAAAGTCATAAATCTAATGCTAGAAGAGCTGCTATTTCATTGATGATGATCATTGGTGACTTTGACCTTGAGCTGAGTTTCTCCATTCTTCTTTTTAGCCTTTCTATAGGCTTTTTTGTCTCCTGTTGTACGACTAAGCAGGCTTTGAGTAATGTGGAGAACTTGGAAGTCCAATGAAATAAAAACATGCACTATGAATCGGCTGCTTGATTTGTAGGGTTGTCAACAGGTCGGGTCTGAGCCGGGACCAATTAGAACTAGAATTGACCCAATAGAAAATATTAAGTACTTAAAACTAAATCGGACCTAATAGGGTCTGTAATTATTAGACCCAAAACTGAATATATCAGTTCTCGAGATAATCGGATTGATCCGACAGACCCAATTATAATAAATAAATATATAAATGTGTTTTGTATATATTAAATATTATAATATATATATATATATATATATATATATATATATATATATATATATATTATGTATCATATGAATATAACTTGGGTTGAGTCTGAATCAGTTCGGGACTGGGTGGAACCGATTCCGAATCAATAATAATTGAGACACTATATCAAGACCTGGAACCGATCCATCAGTTTCAGTTCCTAGAACCAGAATCAGCCCAATTGGATTCGAATTCAGATATTGCTTGATCCAATTCGAATTCAATCCATTTGCACCCCTACTTACACCCACCCATGCCCAGCCCCGTGCACTTGAGCACTCCTTCGATACCATGAAGATTTTCTACCCATGTGGTGGTGGAAAGTGTGTACTTGTCGTTGCGTGGAATGGAAAGGCTAAGAATGTTGGGTAGGAGTCCTATGGTCGTTACTACTACATGGGTTATACATTATGTTGTGATTTTGCATTCGGCATTTGTATAACGTATCATCTAACCCAAATTTTGGTTATTGTTGTAGTTTTCCCCTTATAGAAGATGTATTTTCTTCTCATGGAAGGATGAGGCAAGGAGCTATCCATGTGGAAATAGGGTTTGTAGGGTCTTCACATCTAAATGGTTTGGTACACATGTGAGACAATTATGGATTTGCGCAAAGCCCCAAATAAGATGCATTTGCTTGTACAATTTAGTTAAACCTTCAAATGCCGAATCCACATTTTTTTAGGATGCAGGTGAGTGTAGGTTCTTTGCACGGATACTGGGGAGAGAAAATGTCCAGCATAACACGGGGAGAGTAACCATCAAAGGAGATGGGGCAGGACCTTCAAGAAGTATGGAAATGTAAATACCTGCTAGATGAGGTTGAAGTAGTTGTTCGATCAGTGAATGATAACTTTGATAGAATGTCTGAATCTTGTGATAAATTGTTAGATTGTATAAAAAATTTACGAATCAAAGATGTATAATCTAATGCACTAGTATGCAATGTTGGTACTTGGACAATTTGCGAATCAAATTTAGTTTTTCTTTACAAAAACGTATAATCCAAGCCTTGTGGTTGTTGGTATCCCAATGGTTTCACAAAGTTATTCCAATAACATTCTCTCAAGTCTCAACCCTCTATATCTTTCACCTTTGGTCCCATGCACCAAAGCTATAAGGCCACAGGTATTGACGAAGCCACTAGATAAACTATGGTCTCCACAAGAAGCTACAGATTTTTAAATTAATAAGCCCCAACTGTTCACCACATGTGATCCGGGTTTTGACAGTGGACCTATTGACCGATTTGCAAGTTGAATTGTCTAGGCATCCATCCCTTCTACTCATTATCTTCTACTCATGAGGCAAGTTTGACTTTGAAATACAAGGAAAAATGAAATAGATTAAAAGAGTGAAATATAAGCCTCTAGCACAACTCTTGGGTTCTAATTCAATCTTGACAAAAGTTTTTTCTATCCATGGCTTATTTCAGTTATTCTTCTCTCGTGTTGGTGCATGGACAAAAATAAATGACTATTCACATTTATTTTATGCTATTAAAGGATCTTGACGTCTTCTGTATCTTGGAATGATATGATGACAGTTTTGTCTTTTATGTTGCTGGTTTTACAGTGATCAAAAACCCTATTAATTTGGAAAAGAACCAGGCAAACCCCAAGGTGGCTCCAATCATAACAAAGATGATGAGCAAATTTGCAGGTTCCAAATAATCAATGTTAGAGGGTGAGGTAATATCCATAACTATGGGGTCTTTGAGCCATCACCTGATTATAATCCTTAGCAGAACTCCATCTCACATGTTTTTGTTATAGATTGGGAAAAGAACTTTCTTGTTTTCATGTAAGAATAGCAGAACCCAAATTTTGACATTTAACCAAATAATATAATCCAGCAACCTAGTCTGTAATTGGCCTTCTTAACTACTATACCAGATGTGGTATCTTTAGTTGTAGTTGAATCCAATAACTATCATGGTCCCCAAAACTGGCTTAGCAAGACTCGTAACAATCTTTGGGATCATGGGTCACTTGATTATAAAATAATAAGAAGTAGCCATTAATAATCATCTTATTATGTATTATGTGGAGGCATTTGCTTGGTATTACTAAAGCAACACAAGCTAGTAAAGAGAAAACTAATTAATAGCAATCTCAATTGATATCTAATCTATTGTTTGATGAAGGGAGCACAAAAGCAATTGCTTAATTGCGTTGGACCAGAAGATAGAGTTATCAATCATTTGAGACTGAAGAGACAGATAAAATGTGATTGCAGCAACTTAACACAATAGATAGAGTTAAGTAATTTAAATTGGATAGCACCTTTTTGGTGTTTGAGATATTCTCTGGGTTTGCCTTGATCCACAGACATTCATCTGTCTTACACAAGTTGGCAATGTAAGTAACCACTATACAGGTTTGCTATGAGACATTCGTCTGTCTGAAAGGTTTTTCCTGATTGTTCAGTATAACCTAGAATTCTATCTAAACTTAGTGTACAACTTGGTAAGTTTTGTTTTATAGATACATTAGGACATTGATTACTGTGTATTCAAGAGAAAATAGTATTGAGATGGTAATGTATATAGGAAAATGTATCTACCATCTTAAATAAGCCAAGATGCCCAATTTAGTAGTGTTGGGTTTCTGAGACTTTACATAATAAGCCTACAAAAATAGAAAAAAAAAGACCTAAAAACCTTACCAAATAAATGTTCCTAGGATTCCAAACTTAGCCTACATGCCAAAAATAGGATGTAAGGAGAATTTATGGTCCATGCCAAAATAGGATCTAGTATAACAGATCTGCTTTTGGGTTTTCCTGTTATGCAGAATATAATGTATCAAGGAGCATCTAGGATTCCAAACTTGGCCTACATGCCAAAACTCTATGGTCCATGCCTATGAGACATTTGAAATTGGTACGATAGTTCCAAGCTATCAAACTGTTAGTCCAGTAAGCAGAATTATACCAAATAAATGTTCCTAGCTATGAGCCAAATAACCTTTTTTTTATCAAATCAAGAGTTATTGATAATTTTACCAAATAACATTTTTTGGGATCAATCAAGAGTTACTGGTCAGGTAACCAGGATTTTCCAAAAAGTGAAGTTTTGCAGTTGGGATGCACCATTTAACAGTATGAATTGATAACAATGAAGTTTCTACTACAACACAGGTTTAGTATACCCTTTTTTATTCTGTGTTCTCTCAATGCATGGGCACATGCAAAATTAGATAGACTATATCCAAACAATAGGGACCCTCAAATATTGAGTCCAACTACTAAATCTGAAAACAATCATTTATTCAACATCTCTAGTCCAATGGTTTGTTCATCAACATTTACAAAAATCAAGTGTTATATGATGACTAGTATATTCATTAGTCCATGGTTTCTGCATTAAGAGTGTTGATCAAACATGAAAAAAATAAGTGTTGTACGGGATGTTAACCACATAGTCCAAAAAAATACCGTCATATACAATAAATACACAAAATATTGTGTATGTTGATCATCCACATGGTTCCTGCATTGAGAGTGGGATATGTGTTCATGCACAATAATAGTTAAATGATGGGATATGTGTCCAAATGCATAAGTGTCAAGTATACTATCAACAAAATAGATCATTCTCAAGCTCTCATGCCTGTATCAAGGTTGGGAATATCTAATCTCCTGGTTATTTTGTTTTTCAACCTACACACATCAAGAAAATGAGTCATTTATCTATTCATGGCACAACATATATTAGAGAACAATGTGCATATGGATATTATTACCTGTCTGACTGGTGGGCCAGTGTGAGTATGGTACAACTTCCCTTTGCTCCCCTTCCTAAATTAATAGGCATTCCTCTAGCTCCCCCACCTGATGAAGAACCTCCTGCATATGTTGGTGGAATAGGGGTTGCTATAGAAGATGATGTCACCTCAGTGTGCTCTAAACAGTATGAGAAGTTGTACCACCCCTTCTAATATTCAGCAATTTCCTCCTAACAAATCAGGTACTTCCAGGTTGTTCAGGATTAGCCCTCTGCACCTGCAATTTCAACTTTAGACATTAGAGCTCATCACTAAGGGAATGTTTAAGGGACTTTTAGACACTTGAATTAACATTAATGGGAGTGACTAAATATTATCTCTGCATTAACATTAGTGGCACTGGGGGGTGGAGCACGACAATTCCTCCTATTGTGCCACATACCATTGCATATGGAACATCTAACAAATTTGCGCTCTAATGGGACATGATACGATAGTCCTGATTCATCTTCCTCTCTCCTTTTACTGATTAGAGGTCTACCTGGTTTTCTTTCACTGTCGAAGGTCTAACTGGAATTTAATCAATAGGTGACCAATATTTCTCACCAAGTAGGGCATGTACAAAGTGGTTGTATACTTTGATAAACGTGTCATTATGAAAGGCTTTGCTAGAGTTCCTCTACTTTGCTCCAAGTATAAGTTAGCACTGCAAGAGCATGAGCACAAGGGATGCCACTAATGTCCAAAATCCTATATGTGCATGTCTTGGCATCCATCTTTGTGACATTCTTTACTAAATCATTCCTTGAGGTCTGATACTCATATTGCTTGGACTAGAAAAATCTCACTGATTTGCAAATACAATATACAATTAGTATCATGTACAATGAATTATACAACAAAGCACAACAAAGGTGGAACAAATGAACATGTCATCATTACCTAGCTTCTCTCCTATCAATTGTGGACTATACCTTTGGCAGTAGCTCACCCCCTATGATCTAGTAGTGACAAACCTCTTGAATATCTTCTGCATCCATCTCTTCCTTATGTCCTCCAACATGGTAAAAATTGGCATTGCTCTAGCCTCCCTTATCCATGAGTTAAATGACTCACTCCAGTTGTTAATGGTGTCACATTACTTAACAATGGAATCAAACCCATGTCTAGACCATGTGCCAGGGGGGACTTTGCATGGTCAATCTTAAGCCTCTCTGGAGCTTCTCTTCACTACTTCCATATGGTGATTAAAGTCAACCTATGTGTTGGACTTCTCGGCAACCCATACAACATATTCCAATGCCTTTCCCTTATATGTTTTCTTGAAGTTTCTATATAGGTGCCACAAACAGAAGCGGTAGTTTGCCCTGGCATGCATTCTGAAACACCATCAATTATACCCTACCAATAATTAATGGGTTTGTCAGGGATCAATATATACACAGTATAATAATATAACAAATATAATCAAATTACAACATACATACACACCTTCTGACTGTTAGACATAATTGTCCATCTATGTGGGTCATTAATACTCAAAGCATCTTTCAGCTCATTCAAAAACCACATCTACCTCTCCTTGTTCTCAGCCTCTACTACAAAATAAGTAATTGGGAATATACCATTACAAGGTTCAAAGTATCGATACGTATCGGCCCATATTGATCGATATGTATCATATTGGGAGCTTCCCAATATGCCCCTACAAAGGGTGTATTGGAGTTTTGACCAATTCAGGGGGTGGATGGACCTTAAACCGACCCCTTTGAACTGAATTTGAAAAAAAAAAAAACTACTGATAACCTTGTACCATTATTCCTATCAAGTTCTACAATTGATAGACCCCTCCGATAGGACCAGCCTTCGTGTAGCAACCATCTAATCCAACAAGTTTTCTACAACCATCTAGGAAACCAAGTTTTGGTCCTCCAAGGCATATGAACACTCTCTTGAAAGTTCCAAACTTGTTATTTATTGTAGCCATCAGAGCATGCAACTTAACAATTGACCCAGAGTTGCTGTAGAATAATGTTGTGCAATATTGGGGCAGCTTTGCATATGATTTAGCCAAAGATCCCCTAATCCTATTGATAGCTTTGATACGAGCTCTATGGACCTTCTTCCATGAAGATTCTATCCCATAGAGTTGTCTGATCTTAGATTTAAGTACAAGGACTAACATGCTAGGATCAACCCTTAAAAGACCCTCTATCTTGGTGAACAAATAGGTATTTGTTGCCTCCCTATTTGTGGTCACCCTTATACAAATATGTGTCATTTAGGGTTTTCACTATGAAACTACCCCCGTCATGACTGATGAGTGCATGTATCCTCCAGCTACATGAGCTATTGGCACAAACACCGGTAAACCTGCATTTCTCATTCTTCTTTCTTTGGATTTCAATACCCTCTACCATACAATATTGCTGCAAAGCCTTCCTAAACTCATTAACATTTGCAAATACCATGCTGACTAGGAATTTTGGCTTAGAGAAGTAAAATTCACATAAGCCTTGTGTGTTATCCTTGCCCCTTCTGAAACTAGATTCATCATTATCACACGGACTATCAAAGTCACTTGTTAATTCATAGTTTGATAGGTTAGTTGTAACCCCATTCCCACCTCTGTTTCCTTCTCATCCATAGATGTACCACATTGTACACCATCACCTTGCCTCCATCCATTTCCTACATCATGGAAACACAAAATTCAGCCATTTGACATATCAGATGCCAAAACAAGTACATAAAATATACAAGCATTCAGTGCCAAAAAAAAGAAACGCATCATATGCCAATAAAGGTACTTAGTCATTTGAAAGCTAAATTATCACTTAAACACATCAAAACCCATTAAAGAGTAAACATATAAAAGTATTCACTTTCTAGTTAGTTCAACAAAAATTCAGCCATTTCACATATCAGATTCCAAAACATGTATATGTATTCATCCATTCAAATACCAAAACATGAGTTGGGGCAATTACTAAGTGAGTTCACAACAGTGCATTCATCCATTCAAAATTTTTTCCCTTCAATTTCTAGTTAGTTCAACCAAAATTCAACTATTTCACATATCAGATTTGAAAAACATGTACAAGTATGCATTCATTCAAATACCAAAACATGAGTTGGGGCAATTACTAAGTGAGTTCACAACAATGCATTCATCCATTCAAAAATTTTTCCCCTTCAACAAATTTGAATTAGATGTACAAGAGAATCCCTTCCTAAACAAACTTTTATCTTCTTCCTGGTTTTTCATTTGGTTGGATTCAAAGGTTACATTGGTGGTTCAGGCATTAAACTGAACAACTAGTTTTATTCTCAGGAGGCCAAATATGTCAGCACTGCAACCTTGGTGGTTCAGGCATTAAACCAAACACCTGGTGTTGTGTACACCACAAATAACACTATGAACCAATGTGTTTCTTTGAGCTACACACATGTGGAACCCATGTGGTTATTGTAGCAAACACATGGATTGCCACATGTAATCCTTTGAAATACTGATGAACTGGTTGGTTCCCATAACCCTAGGCACTTTACCAGAACCAAAAAAGGAGGTTTGAAAGGGTCAATGATAGGTACCCATGTCTATGAAATGGTCCCCCCAGCACTGACCTACAAAACGAAACACGTCAGAAAAAAAGGTGTACAAGAATCTCTGTACATATCTTATTGTTCGAAGATTACGAGAAGAAATATATTTGATTTCCGTTGATCTCATTGCAAGAAAAATATAAAAAAAAAATCCATGTAAGATAAGAAAAAGACACAAAACTCATATTTAACTAAACTGGGTTTAGGGTTTACCGCCATTAAAACTCGTTTTAGGGTTTAAATAACATCACAAACTATCAAAATATGAGATTCAACACAAGACAAATGTAAAAAACCTAGTATTTCTCACTGTATTCCTGTCAGACCGAGGTTAAAGTGATGTATGTTGCAGGTGACGCTAATGCTCTTTGCCCAAGGTTTCCTCTTCGCATCTTGTGTTAAGTATATGGGCAAAATAGTAATTTACAATTTCGTGCCCTTTCTTACTATAAGGGCAAAATAGACTTTTTGTATTCCTCAATTATGATTTAATGGTGACGACAGTTGTCAGGAATAATAGAAGCACTTTAAGACAATACTGAAACAATAGGAGTAGAGTTGGTCAATTTCATAAACATTTGGGGTAGTTCAAGAAATTTGGTCTAATTTAATGTCTATATTTAAGTATGGATGTTATTTGGGCTTTTTAATTGGATTAAGCACGATAAAATGACTCAAACAATATTACAAACTGAACCAAATTGCAATAGAAGAATTTAATCTAATTTGCAGGGTGTTTGATATGGCTTTCGTTTATTTGATAAACGGTGCAATATCATTACCAAATCAGCATTTGTCCCCTCATAGAGTTTCGTATGCATAATATGAAAAACTTTTGGTCTTGATTTACATGCATGCCAACCATACTTCATTTTAATACTTCTCCCAATTGTTAAACATTTATTTACTGTTACATTGATCAGCCCTAATGATATCTTTGTGGTGTCTAATACAAACATTTATTTAATAAACAGAAGCCATGTCCAAACATATACATTTCCACATAATCGTTGAATTGTTCCAATGGAACAAGACAGTATTTGAAGAGTCAGAAATTTTGATGGGGGGATCAAGAATGGAAAATCAATCCCCCTTAGTTTGAGAGTTTCTCAAACCGTAATATCTTCACCAAAACAAACCAAACCGGACCGTGTACTGACATTAGACCTATTCATGGGCCGGGCCGGGCTAGGCTTTGACTCTTTATTAACAGAAAAATGTTAGGCCCGAGCCCGAGCCCGGCCCGACCAACGGGCCTACAACTTGGGCTCGAGCCCGGCCCTGATAAAAAGCCCGAAGCCCGAGCCCAAGCCCGAAGCCCGACCTAATAAAAGAAATTCAAAATTTTCCCTATTCAAATAGACATTATCTATTTTAATTCAGATGTTTTCTCCCCTATTTAAATGAACAATGGGCCTACAAGTGAATCAACAACCTTCTCAAATCAAAAAAATTATTCAAATGGACATCACATAGGGTTTTTACTTAGGTTTAACTATAGGTCGGGCCGGGTTTACTTAGGTTTAACTATAGGTCGGGTCGGGCTATTTTGGCAAAGCCCAAGCCTGACTCAAATTTTATACGGGCCAGGCTTTTTGGCCCGATGTTAAGCTTGTGGGCCAAAAAGCCTGTTCAAGCCCGTCCAGGGGTGGGGCCGGCCCGTCGGGCCACCCGGCCCATGAACAGGTCTAACTGACACTCAGGCACTCCGGACTCAGCCTTGGGTGCACAAAAGCCTTTGTCTTCGTTCGTGGCTCCGTCGCCCTAGAGAAACCAGGAATCTTCTTATTTGTTGCCGCTCAGTCTCACTGCTTCAGCAGCCAATCGGTGACTGTGGCTGGGTTTTAATTGAAACAATTTACTTGTTTAGGTTACACGAACAACCCTAAATAAATCCTCTCTCTCTCTCTCTCTCTCTCTCAAAACTAGAAGCCATTTTCCAAAGTCGCCACTTGCTACCTCAATCCTAATTACCAGCAGCCACTGAACATTTTACTAAGATGCCATTTGTATCCCTTCTCTCTTTTCTTTTCTTTCCTTCTCAAACTAAATCGCTATTCTTGGAAGTAACCCTTCTTCGGTGGGGTTTTTGGTTTCAACTTTGTTTGAAAGTTTGAATAACAAAACCTCTACCTCTTTCTCTGTCAAATACTCGCCGTTAATGTGTAAATCCCTCCCTCAAGTCTGCAAGTAGTTAACCAATTTGCGTCCTTTCTCTCTTTCATTCTCCGACTGGAACTGAGGATAGGTCATTCACTTGGAAGTATATGATATTGGAAATCCAAATAAAGCTTTGTCATTCGTTCGTTGACAAGGTTTTCTAGTACCATTTGAGATGCAGATTACTGGTTTCCCTCTCAAGGATATAGAGCTTTAACAAACAATGGTAGTGTGTTTCGTGTAAACCAAAGCAAGAAAAAAAAAACAAATTTTGATTTTTTTTACGTCCATGAGGTCATTACCGTTTATAAACTGTGAAATTTGAATAACTTTTAATGCTAACGTGCTCTGGTCTGAGACATCATCAGAACAAAATAGATGATTTGCAGAAACCTGATTTCTTCTACTGCGCCAAGTCGGAATATCTTCCTCAACCTAATCGGCAAGGCCTCCACCATCAACCAATTCAACCAAATCCATGCACAGGTCATCCTCAACGGTCTCCATAACGACCTCATAACTGTAACCAAGCTCACCCAGAAACTCGCTGACTTTGGCGCTATCGACCAAGCCCACCTCCTCTTCTCCACCATTTCAGAGCCCGACCTGTTTTTATTCAATGTCCTCATCAGAGGGTTCTCTCTCAATAGCTCCTCTTCCTCTGCTATTTCTCTCTATTCCCATCTCCGGCGGAACACCTCCCTCAAGCCCGATAATTTCACCTACGCCTTTGCGATTTCCGCGTCGTCTTCGCTTGGTTCTAAGGAAACTGGCCGGATCCTTCATGGTCATTCCATCGTTGATGGGTTTGAATTCGATCTGTTTGTGGGTTCTGCTGTTACTGACTTCTATATCAAGTTCTCCCAAGTTCAGACGGCGCAAAGAGTATTTGATAGGATCCCTGATCCGGACACTGTCGCTTGGAACACCTTGATATCTGGGTTGGTTCGGAATTGTTGTTTTGATGAATCAATAGAAGTGTTTGAGAATATGTTACTGAGGGGAACCCCATTTGATTCGACCACGTTGGCTGCTGTTCTTCCGGCATATGCTGAGCTGCAAGAATTGAAAATAGGGATGAAGATACAGTCTCTGGCAATGAAGACAGGCTTCCATTCCCATGCTCATGTTCTCACAGGTTTGGTATCTTTGTATTCTAAATGCGGTGAGGTATCTACTGCGACATTCCTGTTTGAACAAATTGGCCAACCAGATTTGATTTCTTGGAATGCAATGATATCTGGGTACACTTTCAATGGCAAGACCGAGTCGGCAGTGAGTCTCGTTAGGGAATTGCTCATATCTGGGGAGAAAGCTAATTCTAGCACAATTGTAGGTTTGATCCCCGTGTTCTCTCCCATTGGTCATCTTGATCTTACTCGTTCCATTCATGGACTTGCTATAAAATCTGGTGTCGATTTAAATGCTTCTGTTTCTACTGCCCTCACAACTGTTTATAATAGATTGAATGAAGTTGAATCTGCAAAGCAACTTTTTGATGAGACTCCAGAGAAAAGCCTGGCATCTTGGAATGCCATGATATCTGGTTATGCTCAAAACGGGCTGACAGAGATGGCAATTTCTCTTTTCCAACAAATGCAGATGTTGAATGTCCACCCAAATCCTGTTACTGTTACAAGCATTCTTTCAGCTTGTGCTCAACTTGGAGCTCTCTCCCTCGGGAAATGGGTCCATGAGTTAATAATTAGGGAGAATTTTGAGTTTAATGTTTATGTATCAACAGCTCTGATTGATATGTATGCTAAATGTGGGAGAATCAGAGAAGCACAATTTATATTCAACAATATGCAGGAAAAGAATGTTGTTACTTGGAACACTATGATTGCTGCATTTGGACTCCATGGGCAGGGAAATGAAGCACTAAGGCTCTTCTCTGAGATGTTGAATGCTGGGGTATCCCCTACTGGAGTTACATTCCTTTCAGTTTTGCATGCTTGCAGTCATGCTGGATTGGTGAGTGAAGGAGATATGATCTTTAAATCAATGATCCATGATCATGGAGTTGAGCCAGGACAGGAGCATTATGCCTGCATGGTTGACCTTCTAGGTCGTGCTGGGCAGTTGGACAAGGCTTTAGAGTTTATAAAGACAATGTCTGTTGAGCCAGGTCCTGGAGTGTGGGGTGCACTGCTTGGCGGTTGCATGATACACAAGGAAACAGACCTAGCTCGCATGGCTTCTGATAAGTTGTTTGAATTGGACCCAGACAATGTTGGGTACTATGTTCTTCTCTCTAATATATACTCGGCTGAGAGGAACTATCCAGAGGCTGCTGTAGTTCGTCGGGTAGCTAAGAAGCGGAAGCTGACAAAGACACCTGGGTGCACCCTCATTGAGGTTGGCGAGACTATACATGTCTTTACAGCTGGTGATGTGTTCCATCCACAATCAGAGGCAATCTATGCGATGTTAGAGAAGTTAACAGGAAAAATGAGGGAGGCTGGATTTAGAACTGAGACTGATATGGCATTACATGATGTTGAGGAGGAAGAGAGGGAGCAGATGGTGAAGGTTCATAGTGAGAAATTGGCTATTGCTTTTGGACTCATTAGTTCTGAACCAGGGACTGAGATCAGGATTATCAAGAACCTGAGGGTTTGTTTAGATTGTCATAATGCAACCAAGTTCATTTCCAAGATTACTCAGAGATTAATTGTAGTTAGGGATGCTAACAGATTCCATCATTTTAAAGATGGAATCTGTTCTTGTGGAGACTATTGGTGATTCACAGATAGGGTGTAGCACCATGTCTGTTCACCTTGTTTTATGCTTAATTTATTTTAATCAATAGATAAAACATAAACTCAAGATCATTCCCTGCAAGTTAAGGTTTGAAATAATTGAAAGTTACAACCACAAAACATCATCATTTTGCACTTTTAGCTACTCCTATAAAGATTACATTCTTTCTCTCTCTCTGCTATGTCTTCTCCTCCCTCCCCCTCTATCTATCTATCTATCCCTGCCCCCTCTCGTCTTGTTGTTTTTGTTAGGGTTTTGTAGGTTTTCATTACAAGGGCTGCCGTTTCAGCCACTCTGCTGTTGGTTTGTGCTGGTTGTTTGGGTTTTGCTTTCTTGGGCTGCCCCTCTCTACTCAGTTCTCAGTTTTACCATCAGGAACCCTCTCTCGGACTGTCAGGGTTAGGGTTTCTCTTTGAGTGTTTTTCCCTTTGAGGGTTCTCTCCCCTACCATCTCTCTCTTCTCAGTTCAGGTATTCAACGTCCCCCTCTTTTCTTCTTCTCAGTCGATCAAGGTTTCTGGGTTATCTGGGTCTTTGTTAATATTTGTATCTTGTTACAGATCTGAAGTAATAGATTTTGGCTAGATTCTTTTTGATTTTTCTTCTTCATTTTAGTTTATTCTCCTGAAGTGATGTTTTGATTTCTTTGGGTTCTTAGGTTTTTCACTTCAAAACCGGTACTGCAAGCTATTATTTAGGTAAACCTACTTCTCCCAGTTCCTTCATAGCTTCTCCTTTGGTAGGATTTGTTTTATTATTTCCTAGTTTTCTTCATTGGTAGGAGAGAGGACGCATATCTGAGTGGAAATGAAGCTTCATTTCTTGAATCTTTTGTTTGTGGCTTTGTGTTATTCGTTTGATTAGGGAATTGGGTTCTGTTTTTCCCTTTATTTGTTGTTCTATTATACTTTTTGGTTTGTTGTTTCCCTCTTTGATTTGTAACAGGTTTGGTGAGCTGTTCATGCGTTACGGAACAAGTTTGAGGGTTTCTGTGAATAACTTGTGGAAGGTTTCAGTAAGGCTGTGCAAAGTCTTTTCCAAAAGTCCAAGGTGAGCATTTGAGTTTAAACCATCTTATCCTTTTACTAAGTTGTGGTTATGGAGGTTGATAAACTCATATATTATTTATTTTCATCAGCTTCTTCTTTGGCATGTTTACAAGGTTGGAGTTAAATAACAGCACTATATTTGTGCTATTTTAATTAATAAATTGCTTTTGAAGTTTTGAAGTTGTTCATTTTTCTATGTATGGTTTTCATTCTTCTTTTGCAGGTTAGTTGTTGGACAGAGATTCTCTGGTTAGGAGAATTGAGGTGTCATAGGCAATTTAGGTTTTGGGGAGGGCTACTCCGGTTTCTTGATTTCAGATTTAATGTCAATTGAAGTTAGGCTTCTCTTCATCATTTCTTACCCATTAGTAAGTATTTCTTTTCCCTTTGTGTACTCTATCTATGTTTTCGAAGTAATAAGTTCATAGGATTCTGGGGTCATTGCTTAGTGTGATGGTAAGATCTTGGAGTGACAAGCATGTAAAGACAGATTCAAGTCTGAGTGTGGCCAGTGGCCACATCACACTAAAAATGCTGCAGCTAAGTTCTGTATCCTGTTCACCCCACCCAGCCAGTACCCTGGATAGCTAGGACAACATTTGTTGGTGACCTTTAACAAATTAATAGAATTTTGTTTGTCATACTTTCATCCTAACAGAAAAAATACCTAAAGAAAGTTTAAGCACATAAAAAAACAAAAAAACAACGGCCATCCAAAGTGTCTTTCTTTTATATTCTCTATCTTCTTATTTATCATTAATAAAGATTTCTTTTGCTATCAATAAAAGTTAAAAATCAAACTTGAGGATAGGCCTAGGACCATACGACCAAATTATGGATAATGTTATGTTAATCCGATGGTTGTATTTGAAAATATGGTGATTTGTAGTTGCTGCTTGAAAATAATAGATTGATACGTTTACTGGATTTCTGAAACCAACTATTCTCCTTCAAAGGGCATTCCCCACTATTTGATGGAGCAGAAGATCTACCATTTGTAAACACAACTTTTTTTTCCTACTGATCTTAAGCTGATCAAACATCTGATGGGTTTCCTGTCCTGTTTGCAGAATTTTGGACTTCTCCCACCTTGAATCTTTTTAGTTTTCTCTTCTTTTAATTACCCATCTTGAGTTACACCAATAGAATATCTTTTGATGTAATACATGCTAAGAGAGCAGTTTTGTTGAATGAGAATTCGAGGAAGGTCCAGCAGTAATATAGAAGGTTTAACTACGGTTTTCTAGTAGTCTTGCTAGAATGTAGAGAGATAGCGAAATCCATGTCTATATTGTAAAAAAACACATTCAATTAAGACTTGCCGAAGTGTATATTGAAGCTTTCTACATTGAGCCTTGATCACTCATCCTTGAGGGGGATTGTGTGTGTGTTGAGAAAGTGGTAAAGTATTAATTTTGACAAAAAAGTACAAGTAAATGTCAAATATGCTCCATGTACAGCCAGTAAACTATACAGAGAAGCCACCCCAAAAAAATTGTCTCTCAAAACAAAATACAAAACTAATCAGACTGTGACACTAATTGAAAAGGGTGCTATGCGCAAAAAACTGATGATGTGGCATGTTTTTGAACAAGTTGTTGGCAGATAACTAAGGATGCAAAGTAGCCACAGCCCTAGCCACCACATCATCTAAGGGGGTGAACTTTCCCTCAAAGATTCTCCTGTTCTTTTCTTTCCATAGAACCCAGCATACAACATGATGAATGGCACTCCAAAGCACCATACTCCTACTCAAGCCCACCAACTTCCAGGAAGAGAGCAGTTGAGGCAAAGAACTTGGCAAGCACTGTTTAACATTCAGCAAGGACCAGAACAAAATGCAGCCAAGCAATGTAAGAAGAGATGATCAGTGGATTCAACCTCCAACACATCACACAGGTCAGAGAGTCCAGCAGCAGTCCTCCCTTGTCTAGGTGAACCCTTGAGAGGCATTTACCATGAACTGTAGTCCAAGTCAAGAAGGACAACTTGGTTGGAACATGTGGGAGCCAGACCTCTTTCCATGGAAATCCCAGGGTACCACTAGTAAACAGCTTCTTGTAGAAAGGCTTCACAGAAAAACTTCCATCACTGGACCATTTCCAAGCTCTTGAGTCTTGCTGATTTGGATCTAAAGATTTAGACTGAAGTTGCTGAAGCAGATCTAACAGGTTTGAAAACTCCCAGTCATTGAGATGTCTCCTGAATTTGGGATACCAAGTCCTTGAGCTCTCAAACCAATCAAACTGATGTGCCACCAGCACATCCTGTCCTCAGCTAAAAGAAATAGAGAGGGAAAGACCTCTATCAATGCTGAATCATTACACCAAGGGTCTTGCCAGAAGCAGATCCTCCTACCATCCCCAACTTTTAGCCTCACCCCTCGAATGAAATTATAATAAAATTCCTCAATTTCCTTCCAGACTGAGCAACCAAAGGATGAAGAGGCCCATGGGTTCCAGCCACTGTTCTTGGTACCATATTTTTTCCACAATTAGCTGCCTCGACAAGCTCTGAGGCTGGAAGTTAAAAAGCCAGAACCACCTACACAGAAGGGCAATATTGACTTGTTTTATGATTCTCACACCTAGGCCCCCTTCAGCCAAAGGTTTACATATAGTATCCCAATTCACCTAATGGATCTTTTTCTCACCCTCCTTTCCACACCAAAGGAAATCCCTTTCTAACTTCTCCAATCTCTCTGCCACATTGGTAGGGATTGGGAACAAAGATAAAAAAAAAAATGCATGGGCAGGTTTTCTAGTAAGCTTTTTAACAAGTTAACTTAGCTCCCTTGGAGAGTTATCTAGATTTCTAGCCCTCCTGTCTCTTCCCCAGCCTTTCAGCCACCGAATCCCAAATGGATTTAGAGTAGCATTTTGCACCAACTGACAAACCTAGGAAACTAAAAGGAAGGTTCCCAACTTTACACCTGAGCTCTAGAGCAAGCTCCTGGATATCACTAACCTCTCCTATTGGGAAAATTTTACTTTTTTGAAAATTAACCTGTAGCCTTGAAACCACTTCAAATCAAACCAGAAGATTGCTCAATTGCTCCTTTGTCTAAGCAAAAAATAATGTGTCATCCGCATATTGAAGCAAGGGAACCTCTATTCCACCCAAAGACACTTGGAAACCTTCAATTCAATGCACCTTGTATCCATAACTCTTCTAGTCAACCTAGCCAGAGCCTCCACCATGCAAATGAATAATAATGGGGAGAGAGGGTCTCCTTGTCGGAGACCCCTAGAGCTCTTCAAAAAGCCAAGGGAGGACCCATTGACCATAATGGAGAATTTAGTTGTGGAAATGCACACTCTGACCCAATTCATCCACCTCTGCCCAAAATTCGTATTTTGTAGCATAGAGTCAAGGAACTTCCAGTTAGCATTGTCGTAGACCTTCTCTAGATGTACCTTACATATAACCCCCTTGCTACTAACCCTCAACATTGAATCAACCAGTTTGTTGACAACTAAAACACCTTCTAACATCAACCTTCCTAGCAGAAAATCACCTTGTGACAATGAGATGGCATTAGGAAAGCACCTTCTTCAATTTGTTTGCAAGTGTTTTAACTAGACTTTTGTAAAAACAGCCAACTAGGCTTATGGGTCTATAGAAACAGCCAACATACCCAGACTTTCTGCTCATAACCAACCTTAGTCGACAGCTCATATGACAAGTACCCAGCACAGGCACTCTATCTATTGAGAAGAAGCTTGTTATCTCTCAAACACCATGGCAAACTGCATAGAATGCAATCCACTTCCTTCTTAGAAGGGGCTATGAACAAAAACAAACCATTCACTAATTTCTTAACCTTCACCTCCCCTGCTGAACCCCAGGCTTCCTGCACCCAATTCTCCATTGTAGAGATATCAGGTACAGAAGCCGCAAATCTACCCACTAGACAACCCTCTAGGAACTTCCGTCAAAGGTCTACACCTTTCTCTGCTGTCTGGTCTCAGTGACCTCTTTAAACAAGACCCCCTCTCTCCGTTTCACATCGATACCACCCAACCATTGTCAGTCAAGTTTCTGTCAGTCAGTCACCTCTTCCATCGCCTCGATTCAGGTATTGGATATCAACATATATATTTCCTGTTTCAACTTATATTTTGGGAATACTGAGTACTTGTATAATTTTGTCTTATTTTCTTCATTTATCATCATTCAAAATTGTAAACTTGGTAGTTGTCACAAGACATGTTATTGTATCATTCTCATGTTCTCTTAGTTTTGGTGCTTTCCTGTTTTTTCTTACTCTTTTATCGATCATTAAAGAGAAACTTAATTGACAGTTAAATGGAGGAATAGCCTCTGACGAGTTGCACTATGGGAAGATTTTGATTTGCTTATAGGGGTTGTAATGGATCATTCGGGGCATGTTTGGCCTGGGTTGGTAAATACCCAATTTAATATTTTCTGATTGTCAGTTTGGTTAGTATATGCCATATGACATTCAACCCATTTAAATCAAGAGAATGGTTGTTCAAGTCTCAATTGTTGCCATTCATACTGTTATTGTGAGCTTGAGAGCTGTATTCAAAGTAGAGGAGAGGAGAAGAACACCACTGATATGCTGTGAATGTCAACTGAACTGCCCAGTCGACCATGCTATTATTTATATTTGAATGTAGTACAATGATACAAGTAATTATTGGAATGCCC